>JAXMNL010000628.1:14192-39110 GCA_035128595.1 Eptatretus atami
ACGTGACGAGAGACCTTACTACTTCTGCTTTACCCTCACGATGTTTTTTACTTCAGTGTCATATGATTTGTTTATCTCTGACAGCAGTGTTTTGCCTATTAAAGTGTCCTATATTTGTTTACCTCACGAGTGTTTGTATTATCAAGTGTCTCATATTTGTTTTACCTCAATGAGTGTTTGCTATAAAGTGATTAGTCTATATTTGTTTATCTCACAGTGTAGTGACAATAAATTGGTGTTCTTATATTTGTTTACTTCACGCCAGTGTTTTTATCTTCAGTGCTCTAATTATTGTTTATCTACAGAGATGTTTGTTATGAAGTTCTATATTTGCTTTACCTCACGAAGTGTTTTATAACAGTATCCTATATTTGCTTTACCTCGACGACAGTGTTCTGTATAAAGTGTCTATATTTGCTTTACCTCACGAGTGTTTGTGCTCAAAGTGTAACTATATCTTGTCTTATCTCTGACGACCGTGTTTGCGTGTAAAAGTGTGTATATACTTGTTACCTCACGAGTGTTGTGGTAAAGTATCTCATATTTGTTTTCTACCTCACTCGACGTAGCTTGTGTTGTAAAGTTATCTACGGTATCATTGTTTATTTCACCAAGTGTTCTCGTTGTAGAAAGTCCTTTCTCCTATATTTGTTTACTCATGAGCTGTTTTGTCAGTAAAGCTATCTATACTTTGTTATTACCTCACGAGTGTTTTTCATATAAAGTGCTGCTCGCTACTATTTGGCTTTATCTCACGAGTGTTTGTGATAAAGTGTTCTATATTTCGTTTACCTCACGAGTGTGTTTGTAAAAGGGGTATAGCATATTTGTTTATCTCACGTGAAGCTGTTGTGTAAAGTGTATCTATATTGTTTACCTCAACGATGTGTTATGCTGTAAAGTATCTACTATTTATTTACCTCCACGAGTGTTTGTGTTAAAGGTATACCTGAATATGTTGATTTATCTCAGCATAAGTGTTTGTTGTAACAGTATCTATATTGTTTACCTCAGTGCATAGTCGTTTTGTATAACGAGGTATCCTATATTTTTGTTTATTCTACGACCACGCTGTCGTGAATAATAACTGTGTCTATCGTCAATTTGGCCCGGTTCAGTTACTGCATCTTGTAGTGTTTATTATACTAGCTGACTAATTATTTGTTTATCTCCATCGAGCGCATGTTCTTGTACATAAATCACTCACTCAATAAATTAGTCGAGACATATTGTTGTATCTCACGATGGTTTGTTTTTATTAAATTCAGTCTATATTTGGTCTTATCTCACGACGATGTTTGTATAAAATCATCTATATTTGTTTACTCTCACGAGTGTTTTTATAAAGTTTATCTATATTTGTTTACCTCCACGACGTGTTTCTGTGCTATAAATCATCTATATATTGTCTTTGCGGGTGCGATGAAGTGGTGTGTGGCTGTATAAAGTAGTCTATTTGTATATACCTCACGAGTTGTTTGTTTTAAAGTATCTATCCATTGTTTACCCTCACGCAGCTGTTTTGTTATATAGCAAGCTATCCTATATTTGTTTCACCGTCACGGAGTGTTTTTATAAAGTATCTATCATATTTGTTTACCTCACCGGACGCTTAGTTATGTATAAGCAGTGTAGTATATTTGGTTTCACCTCACGAGTATTTGACTATTGATAAGTGCTCCTATTATTTGTTTACCTTCACGAGTGTTTTTTATTAGATGAAGTGTCTTATAATTATGTTATTACCTTCACGCGAGTTTTGTATTAAAGATTTCTATCATTGTAGCTATCTCACGAGTGTTTGTATAAAGTGTCCTTATCTTACTTTGTTTACCGTCACGAGTGTTGCTATAAAGGATATCTATATTTGCTTTATCTCCACAAGTGCTGTGAATAATGTGTCTTATATTTTGTTTATCTTCACGAGTGTTTGTATAACAGGTGCTATATTGTTTACCTCGACGAGTGTTTTTTATATAAGTGTCTAAGTTACTTTTGTTTATCTTCACTCGAGTGTTTGTATAAAGTGTCTATATTATGTTTTACTCTCAACGATGTGTTTGCTATAAAGTGTCTACTATTTGTTTACCTCATGAGTGTTTGATAAAGGTATCTATTATATTGCTTATATCTCACCAAGTGTGTGAATAATGTGGTCTATATGTTGTTTACTTTCACGAGTGTTTTATAATCTAGTGTCTATTATTGTTATCTTCACGCCGTGTTTGTATTAGAAGTATCTCAATTTGGGTTTACCTCACGAGTGTTATTTATAAAAGTATACTCATATGTTTTACCTCACGAGTGTTTTTAGTAAGAAGTGCTGCACTCCACAATAAGACATATATTTGTTATCGCACGAGTGTTTGCTACAAACGGTGTCTTATATTTGTGTTACCTCACGAGTGTTTGTGCTAAACTTATCGTATTGTTTATCTCACGAGTTCTGTTTGTGTAAAGTTGTATATATGGTTTACCTCACGATGTGTTTGTGTAAAGTATCTATATTTTGTTTAACTCACGAGTGTTGTGTGTAACAGTATCTATATTTGTTATCTCACAAGTGTTTGGCTAAAGTTATCATATATTTGTTTACCTCATGGAGTGTTTGGTATAAAGTACTCTATATTTGTTTACCTCACGAGATGTTTTTATTAAAGTGCTTATATCTTGTTTATTCACGCAGTGTTGTATAAAGTGTCTAGCTATTTGTTTACCTCCACGGAGTGGTTTGTGTTAAAGTGATATATTATTTGTTTATCTCACGACGTGTCTTGTGTAAAGGGTAATCAATATTTGTTTACCTCCCCACGAGTGTTCTGTGTAAAGCATAATCTATTATTTGTTTAACCCTCCACGAGATGTTTGTGTAATCAGTATCTATATTTGTTTATCGTCACAAGTGTTGTGTAAAAGTATCTATATTGTTTATCTCATGAGTGTTGCTATCAAGTATCTTATATTTGTTTATCTCACAAGTGGTGTGAATAATGTGTCTATTAATTTGTTATCTTCTGACGAGTGTTTTTATGATAGTGTTCTTAATATTTGTTTTATCTCTACGAGATTGCTTTGTATGGATAGTATCTATATTGTTTACCTACGAGTTGTTTTTATATGTAAAGTATCATATTTGTTTACCTTCACGAGGTGTTTTAATATAACAGTATCCTATATCTTGTTTAGGCTCAACGAGTTGGTTTGTATAAAGTTATCTAATTATTGTTTATCCTCACGAGTGTGGGCCTTTATAAAGTGCTATTATTATGTTTGTACCAATGAGTGTGTGGGATATTGTATCTATATTTGTTACCTCTTGAGTGTTTGTATAGAAGCTAATCCTATAATTTGTTTACACTCACCGAGCTGTTTGCTATAAAGTATCTATATTTGCTTGTACCCACTGAGTGTGTTGTAATAAAGTATTCTATATTTGTTTTACCTCATCAGTGTTTTGTATAAGGTGTCTATTCGTTTACTTTATACCTCACGATGATGTTTTGGTTAATAAGTATCTAATATTTGTTTATCTCCTCGAGTGTTTTATATAAAGTATTCTATATTTGTTGTATTCTACGTTCTGTACTAGACATCCTTTCCTCAACTGAGTGTTTTATTAAAAGTATCTCTATATTGTTTTCCATTCGAATGTTTTTTTTAAATGATGCTATATTATGTTTATTTCGCTCACAGGAGTGTTTGTAATAAAGCTTATCCTATATATGTTACCCCACGAAGTGGTTTTTATTTAAAGTGTCCCTTACTGTTTGTTTATCTCAGAGTGTATTTATAAATAGTGTTATATTTGTTTTACCTCACGATACAGGTGTTTATTTATAAGTGTCTTTATTTGTTTATCTCAGAGTGTTTGTGTATAAATCATTCTATATTTTGTTTACACTCACGAGTGTTTGTATAAATCATCTTATATTTGTTTTCCTCTACGAGTGTTTGGTATAAATCATCTATATTTGTGTTTATATCTCACGAGTGTTATTTATAAAGTTCTATATTTGTTTACTCATGAGTGTTTGTATAAAGTATCTATATTTGTTTACCTCATGAGTGTTTGTATACAAGTATTCTATATTTGTTTTCTCACGAGATGTTTTTACTAAAGTGTTCTCTATATAATTTGTTTACTCCACGAGGATGTTTTTATAATAGTATCTATATTTGTTCTATGCTCACAGTGTTTTTAAAAGTAATCTATATTTGTTTACTCACGCAGTGTTATTTTAATTTTAAGTGATATATAAAGTAGTCTATATTTGTTTATCTCACGAGAGGTTGTTTATATAAAGCTGTCTATATTGTTTTATCCACGAGTGTTTGTATAAAGTATCTATATTTGTTCTTATCTGACAGTTGTTAACAGTGTCTATATTTGTTTATCTCACGAGTGTTTGTATAAAGTATCTATATTTGTTTACCTCACGAGTTTTTTATTAAAGTATCTATATTTTGTTTATCTCCACGAGTGTTGTGTATAATGACTTATACTATATTTGTTTATCTCACGAAGGTTTTTATAAAAGTGTCTATATTTGTTTACCTCACGAGTGTTTGTATAAAGTATCTAATATTTTGTTTATCCTCACGAGTGTTTGTATAAAGCTGTCCTATATTTTTTACCTCACGAGTGTTTGTATAAAGTATCTTATATTTGTATACCTCACGACGTGTTTATTATCAAGGTCTATATTTGTTATCTCACGAGTGATTGTAAAAAGAGTATGTTATATTTGTTTATCTCACGAGTGTGTTTTTTTATAAAGTGCTCTATATTTGTTTATTCTCACGAGTGTTATAAGATTATCTATATTTGTATCTCACCGAGTGTTTTTTATTTAAAGTTGTCTATATTTGTTTTTTTCACTAGCGTTGGTTTTGATAAGTATCTATATTTGTTTACCTCTCACGAGTGTTTATTTTTATTAATTTGTCTATTTGGTTGTACCACTCAGAGTGTTTTATTAAAGTGTCTATATTGTTTACTCACGAGTGTTTTATAAAGTGTTATTTGTTTACTCGACGTGTTTTATATAAAGTGTTCTATATTTTGTTTATCTCACGATGTGTTTATTATAAAGTTCTATAATTTGTTTCCTCACGTAGTGTTTTTATAAAGTTCTATATTTGTTTACCTCACGAGTGTTTGTATAAAGTATCTATATTTGTTTAGCTCACGAGCTGTTATTTTTATAAAGTATCTATATTTGGTTTACCTTCACGATGTGTTTTGTTTATAAAGTTTTTATATTTGTTTTATCTCACAGATGTTTTTATAAAGTATTCTCTATTATTTTTACCTCACGAGTGTTTTTATAAAGTATCTATATTTGTTTACCTCACATGAGTGTTTTGTGTAAAAGTAGTCTATATTTGTTTATCTCACGAAGTGTTTGTAATAGTATCTATATTTGTTTACCTCATGAGTGTTGTGTAATAAAGTATCTATATTTGTTTACCTCACGAGTGTTTGTTATAAAGTATCTATATTGTTTATCTCACGGCTCAGTGTTTTGTATAAAGTGTCTATATTTGTTTAACCTCACAGAGTGTTTTGTTAAAGGTTATATATTTTGTTTACTCACGAGTGTTTGTGTAAAGTGGTAATATTTGTTTTACCTCACGAGTGTTTGTGTTAAAGTATACTATATTTGTTTACCTTCACGAGTGTGGTTGTTAAAGTATCTATATTGTTTATCTCACAAAGTGTTTGTGTAAAGTATCTATATTTTACTCATTGACCGATGTTTGTATAAAGTATCTATATTTGTTTATCTCACAAGTTGTAGTGAATAATGTGATTCTATATTTGTTTACTTCACGAGTGTTTTGTATATAGTGTCTATATTGTTACTCACGAGTGTTTGTATAAGTATCCTATATTATGTTTATCCTCACGAGGTGTCTGTATAGATCATAGAGTTACTCACGATATAGTTATTTGTTTTACTCACGAGTGTTTTTATAAAGTATTATATTATTGTTTCTCTACAAGAGTGTTTGTAATAAAGTATCTATATTGTTGTATCTCCAACGGTGTTTTTATAAAGTGTTCGTATATGTTCGTACCCACATGAGTGTGTGATTTGTATCTATATTTGTTTTAACTCACATGAGTGTTTATAAAGTTATCTATATTTTTACCCTCAACGAGTGTTTGTATAAAGTATTCTATATTTGTTTACCTCATGGTTTATAATAGTATCTTAATATTTGTTTACCTCAGAGTGTTTTATAAAGGCGTGCATATTGTTTACCTCACGTAGTGTATTTGTACACTAAAGTATCCTATATTTGTTTATCTCATGAGTGTTTTTGTATTAACCAGTAAGTCTATATTTGTTTACTTCAGAGTGTTTGTAATAATATCTTTATATTTTTATCTCAGAGTGTTTGTATAAAGATCTATATTTGTTTTTCCTCACGAGTGTTTTTAAAGTATCTATGATTTTTTACCTCACTAGTTTTAGTATAAAGTTATTATATTTGTTTACCTCACGCAGTGTTTTTATAAAGTGTTCTATATTTGTTTATTCTCCATGAGTGTTTTGTTATAAGAGTAGTTATATATTGTTTACCTCACGAGTGTTTTTTATAAAGTGTCTTATTGTTTATCTCATACGAGTCGTGTTGTATAAGTATCTTATTTTTTACTCACACGTGTTGTTGTTTATAAGTATCTTATTTGTTTATCCTCATCGGTGTTTGTTAATAAAGTATCTATATTTGTTTATCTCACAGTTTTAAATGTTAATGTCTTCAGAGTGTGTGTGACTAAAGTGTCATATTTTTTACTCACGCCAGTGTTGTGAATAAGTATTCTATATTTGTTTTAACCTCAAGAAAGTTGTTTGTCATCAAGTGATCTATATTTGTTTATTCAAGAAGTGTTTTGTTACAGTGTCTAATTTGTTTACCCATACGACTGTTTTTATAAAGGTATTTATAATGTTTATCTTCACAGAGTGTTTTCTATAAAGTGATTTAATATTTGATTTTCCCTCAACGGAGTGTTTTTAAAAGTACTCTTTACTTGATGTTGTTATTTATGTCTCCGAGTGTTGTTATAATCATGTCTATATTTGTTGCCTCTCCGAGTGTTTGATAAAGCTGATCCTACGATTTGTTTATCTCACACGAGTGTTTGTATAAAGTGTCTATATCTGCTTTAACTCCTCCGACGTGTTTTTACTATGCCTATTTTATCACATTTGTAATATCTATATTTGTTTATCCTCAGCGAGTGTTGTTACTCATTATATGTTATTCAGGTTGTATAAATCATCTATATTGTTTATCTCACGAGTTTGTTTGATAAAGTATCATTATATTTCGTTATCACGTACGTTTGCCTCTATAAAATAAATTCTCTATATTGTTTCCTCATGGAGTGTTGGCTATAAAGGTATCGGATATATTGTTTTCCTCAGAGTATTTGATAAGAGTATCTATATTTGCTTTACTCACGAGTGTTGTATTAAATCATCTATATTTGTTACATTCTCACGGTGGTTTATAAATCATCTATTTGTTGCACTCTCACAGGTTTGTAATCTATCGTATATTGTCTGTCTAGCTCACGGATGTTTGTATATATGTATGAGGTTGGAATATATATTGTTATCTCACGAGCGTTTGTATAAAGTCAGTATTCTTTTGTATTTGCTAACAGCGAGTGTTTTTAAAAGTGTCATCATATTTGTTTATCTCACGAAGTGTTTGTAAAAGTATCTAATATTGTTTTACCTCCACGGTGTTTTTATAAAGAGTTCATTATTTAGTTTACCTCACGAGTGTTTTATCAAAGTAAGTGTCTATTTGTTTTAACCTCACAGTGTTTTATAAAGTGTTTATTTGTTATCTCACGAGTGTTTTATATAAAGTGTTACTATATTTGTTACTCTCACAGAGTTTGATCTATTATTATACTCATGATTGATTTCTAATATTTGTTTTCCTCACGAGTGGTGTTTAGTATTAATGCTCGATTGTGTATACTATCATATTTTGTTTACTCCTCCGATGTTTGTTAGATTGATATCTCAGTGTTATAAAGTGTCTACTATATTTTTTACTCACGTGTGTTTGTTATATAATAATCTATATACTTGTTTACCTCACGAGTCGTATCAAGTTGTTTATTGTGTCTCAAGTGCTTTATTAAGTAATCTATATTTGTTTACCTCACGATGTGTGTTTAAAGTATCTATATTGTTTTACCTCATTAGTGTTTGTATAAAGATATTTATATTTGTTTATCTCACGAGTGTTTTTATAAATGCTCTATATTGTTATCTCACGAGTGTTTACAACAGGTATCTATAACTTTGTTTATCTCACCAGGTGTTTGTATTAATAGTATCTATATTTTGTTTACACTCACGAGTGTTGTTTTACAAAGCTATCTATATTTTGCTTTATCTCACGAGTGCTTTTTATAAAGTGTCTTATTATTGTTCTATCCACGAGTGTTTTTATAAAGCTATCTATATTTGTTCTATCTCCCACCGAGTGTTTTAAAGAGTGTACTATATTGTTACCTCAATGACGTGTTCTCTAATACAATAGGTGTATCGCTATTTGTTATCGTCATGAATTGTTTCTTTAATAAAGTATCATTATACCTTTGTTTATCTCACCGATGTGTTTGTATTTCAAATCGATCTATATTTGTTTATCTCACGAAGTGTTTTTATAAAGCTATCTATATTTGTTTACCTCACGAGCTGTTTGCTATAGGAATCATCTATATTTGTTTACCTCACGTGTGCGTATAAATCATCTATATTTTGTTCAACCTCACGAGTGTTGTACGAAATAAATCATCTATATTTGTTTTCCTCACGAGGCTGTTTGTAGTAAAGTATCTAAATTTGTTCACCTCACCTTCGAGTAGTGGCTAAAATCATCTGCATATTTCGTTTGAGATTGGGTTCACGACGATGTTGCATGAGAGTATATACAGTGGTCACTAATTTGTCGGTTAACCTCCACGCAAAGGTGCTTGTCACCCGTACATAAGCTACTGCGATTGAATATTTGGTTGCTATTTATCCCGTCGAGGTACGAGTGTTTTATAAAGTGTCTACTTACTTCTGTTTATCTCACGAGTGGACGTTTTATACAGTCATCTATATTTGTTTATCCTCACCGAGTGTTGTTATAAGGTATCTAATAGTTTGCTTATCTCACGAGTGTTGTAATAAGCGAGCTATTCTCATTTAGTTTGCTTTATCTCGACGAGTGTTTTATTAAAAGTGTCTTATATTTGTTATATCTCATCATCGAGCGTGTCTTCGTATAAAGTATACTATACTTATCTTGTTTACCTCGCACGCAGTCGTTCTTTACTAACCAGTATCTATATTTGTTATGTACGCGTCTTCCACGCATATCAGATTAGCTGTTTGTATAACAGTATCGCCTTATATTCTGCTTGTAACTCTCACAAGTGTGTAGTGGAAGCACTTTTATATGTTGCTCATAGTATTGTTTCACTTCACGAGTGTTTGCGATAGTAAGGTGTCTTTATATTTGTTTAACTCACGAGTGTTGTATGAAGTATCTATATTTTTCACCTCACGAGGTGTTTTTATAAACGATATCATATTTCGTTTACCCTCACGGAGTACTGTTCCTGCCTCTCTATAAGTATCTATATTTGTTTATACTCGACGAAGTGTTTGACTACTAAAGTGTATCTTTCATATTGTGTCTCTATCTCCACGAGTGTTTCTATCTAGAACAACGTGAGCTCATGATTTTGTTTAACCACTATGAGTGTGTGGATATATCTGTATCTATTATTTGTTTGACCTCAGAGTAGTTTGTATAAAAGTATCTCTAGGCTATATTTGTTTACCTCACGAGTGTTTGTATAAAATATTCGTATCATTCTGTTTACCTCATGAGTGTGTATACCAAGTAGTGATATTTGTGTTACCTCATGAGTGTTTTTATAAAGTGTCAGCGAGCATTATTTGTGCCTCTATTCCATCGACGGAGCTGTTATGGTATCTTAACAGATATCCTAACTTTGTTAATATTGTATGCTTCATGAGATGTTTATTTTTTTAAAGGTAATCTACGTCTATTTGTTATTCTTCAATAGTAGCCTTTGTTATTAAATCCATTCTCCGCCCCCCGTTATCAGTTTTACACTCATGCGAGTGTCTTGTATTAAAGTACTTTATAATTTGTTTTCCTCACAGAGTGTTTCTTATAACAGCTATCGGTATATTTGTTATATTCCTCACACAGTGTTCTGCATATAACTAGTATCTATTCATTTTGTTTACCTCACGAGTGTTTTTTAACAGTGTCCCATATTTGTTACTATCTCATGAGTTGTCGTTCCCTTTATAAAGTGCTCTATATTTGTTTGACCTCACTGAGTGTTTTTATAAAGTGTCATTTTATTTTGTTGTTATTCTCACAGAGTGTTTTCTTCATAACAGATATCTTATATTTTTTTACCTCCACGAGTGTTTGTAATAACAGTATCCTATATTTGTTTTTCCTCACGCAGTGTTTGCATAAGCGTATCCTTATATTTGTTTATCTCCACGAGTGTTTTGCTAATTTAAAGTGTCTAATTTGTTTACGCCTCCAGTGAGTGTTGTGTATAAAGTATCTATATTTGACCTCAACGAGGTTATGTATAAACAGTATCTATATTTTGTTCTATTCTCACCGAGGTTTTTTATAATCAGTGCTATATTTTGTTGTATCTCACTGAGTGTTCTTTATAAAGTACTCTATATTTGCTTTACCTGCTGCATGAGTGAGTGTGTGTAATTGTGTCTATTAATTTGTCTTTACCTCATGAGTGTGGTGTTTAAAGTGCCTATATTTGTATATCTCATCGGTGTTTGTAATTAAAAGTATCTATATTTGTTTACTCACGAGTGTTTTTTAATAAAAGTGTTTCATATTTGTTTATACTCGACGAGATTTGTTTTTTATTAAAGTTATCCCTATATTTGGTTTTCCCTCACTGAGTCGTTTTTATAAAGTATGCATATTATACTATTGTTCCTATCGTTCATGACTTGTCTTGTATAAATCATCCATATATTTGTTTAGCCTCACGGAGTGTTTGTATAAATCATCCGGATATTTGTTGCCTCACGCTGTGTTTTTATACAAGTGTCAATTAGACCTTATTGCTATATATCTCACGAGTGTTGCTATAACGGATCATTCTAGATATCAATTTGCTTTAATCTCCCTTCCCGACGATGTTGGCGTTCAGTTCCGGTACTAAAGTGTCGGTATATTCTGTTCCTTTATCTCGCGACGTGGTTTGTAGTAATATCATCTATATTTTTGTTTATCTCCACGCGAAGTTTGTATTAATCATCTTATATAGTGTTCTATCTCCACGAATGTGTTCACTTGTACTAACTATCATCATAATCGTTTATCTCACACCAGTGGTTTTTTATAAAGAATAGCTCTCATATTTGCTTTACCTCTAACGTAAGTTGTTGTCATTTAAATCATCGGGTACTATTTTGTCCCTCATGAGTGTGTTATTAAAGTAATCTATATTTGTCACCTCATGAGATATTTGTAATAAATCAATCCTAATTATTGATTTGACCTACACGCGAGTTGGCTATAAAATCATCTATATTTAGTCTTACCTCCACTGTGTGGGTATTAAATCATCTATATTTGCTTCAATCCTCACAAGTGTTTGAATTAAATCATCGTATATTTGTTTTCCTCCACGAGTCGCTGTTTCGTATAAAGTGTCTGAATATATATTGATTCACCTTCAACTGAGATGTGGTATAAATCCATCGTTAATACACTTGTTTACCACATACAACGTAGTGTTATGTACTAACAGCGATACTACGCTCATTTAGCTTACTTTGTCCTTTTGTCTCACGACGTGTGTAGTTATTAAAGAAGTGTCGACATATTGGTGTTCGCCTGGATATTCTCCGAAACGAGTGTTTGCTAAAAAGTATCTATTATTTGTTACTGCTCATGAGTGTTTTTTATAACTATGTGTCATATATTTGTTACCTCACGAATGGTTTTTATCAACAACGTAATCTAATATTTTGGTTTACCTCATCGAGTGATTTTTTATAAAGTGTCATATATTTGCTTGTATCTCAACGCAGTGTTTGATATAAAGATTGTGTCTATATTTGTTTATCTCACGAGCTGTTATGTTTATAAAGTATCTATATTTGCTTACCTCATGAGTGTGGCTTCATGAAATCATCACTATATATTTGTTTATCTCACAGAGTGTTATGTATAAATATCTATAATTTGTGTTACATTCCTTCACGAGTGTTTGTATAAAGTATCTTATATGTTCGGCTTCCCCCACGGAGTGTTCTGTATAAAGTACTTCATATAATGTTTATCTCACGAACCTATCCACGTGTTTGTGCTATAAAGTGTCTATATTGTTTATCTCCGAGGTCGTTTGTCAATAAAGTAGCATCTATTATTTAGTTTACCTCACGAGTCTGGCTGCTTGTATAACAGTATCTCTGATATTGTTTGAGCCTCACGTCAAGTATTCTTGATTTGTTAAGTACAATGTGGTCCGTCCTATGGTATTAGCGAACTGTACTCCTCATGACCACCCGAGCTGAATCTGTGATTGCATGATGACGTCAACTCAGCTATGCTATAGGATTCTTGTTTATCTCACGAGTGTATTTTATGTAACAGCTTCTCTTCATCGCAGTATATTCGTTGTCCATCCCGCGTGCTTTTTTATATAATAGTCTGTTCTCTCATATGTCGTGCTATGTTATTCTCAGCAGATTGTCAGTCTTTATTTACAGTCATAAGTATCATGCATATATTCATGTATCCATCCCTCCTTACGCAGTAAACTGGTCCTCTTCAATATTAGACTACAGCCTAATCACTATAATTGCTTCAGAACTAATTGCTTGCGATCGTAGCTTTCTGTTATATACAAGAATTCACTCATCCTTCAGAATACCATATTGGCCTCATCCTCAGCTTTAACCTCACGCGAAAGCTGATTTGTATAGATGACTATCCTCTACCTACTTTAGAGCTTAGCTCCTCAACTTGAGTTCGTTTATAAACGCGTGCTCTACTATCCTCTTGTTATCTAGACTCAACAAGACGTGCTCTGCTGCCGCGCGTATGTACTAATCATACTACTATTGTTACCTCGAGCGACGTGTCTGGGTCTATAACATTAACGCTGAGACATAGGATGCTTCATCTAATTACTGATTGTGTCAGATACTCTCGGACGAACTGCAGTCGCTTCCGTTACTGCCACTTCTTATTCAATTATCCATCACTATATCGATATAGTCATCTCCACTCGGCATCGGCTGTGTTGCCAATCAACATTACTAACCACTACTACAATATATTTCCTGTATACAGTAGTCTCACGAGCCTAGTCTTGTATAAAGTGTTCAGTATATTTTGTTATCTCATCGGAGTAGAGTTTCTTACACAGCACGCACTTACCGGTTACTCTACATATTTACGTACTTCCCTCTGACCGCGATAGCGTGCATGTTATCTTGTTCTGTATATATATAGTAACGCACTCACCTATAGTACAAGTTTTGTTATACACTCTACGAGCCTTGTTTCTTCATTAAACATACGACATACTCACATCTATGTAGATGTAGACTCGCAACAGCGGTAGTCGTGTTATTGTTGAATAAAGTATCTAGTTAGATTAGTTACCCTCACCGATGTGCTGTTTCTCACCAAAGTGTGTTTTAATACTCATAATGCTTCTACATCTCTCCTGAAGACCGACCAGTCAGTCTCGGTGTGGTTTATCAAATTCCACAGTTATCTAGTATTTCACGCTATTTTAGTCCTCTATCGAAGTGGCTGTCTTGTATAAAGTATTCATATATTTGTTTACCCTCAACGCTGCGTTTGGCTAATACAAGTATCCTACTATTGTTATTCTCACGCAGTGCTTTTTCAGTAACAGTGGTCGTATATCGCTGTTTATCTCAGCAGATCCACCGTGTGTTTTTTAGATAACTACACATCATCCGATAATTCTGTTTACTACAACGCAGTGTGTTCTGTACCTAAAGTATCTATATTTGTCACGTTATCCTCACGAGGTGTTTTTACAAAGTTATCCTATATTTGTTTATCTCAACGATAGTGTCTTTGCGTATAAATGAGCATGTCTTAGATACTTTGTTTATTCCTCACGAGCTTCTTTCAAACTCGCTTGTTTTAATAAAGTATCTATATTTGTTTATCTCCACTAGCTGTTTTTATTAAAGTGTCTAGTATCGGTAATAAATAACATCTATGAGTGTTTTTATAAAGTGCATACTATTTGTTTATCCTCATGAGTGTTTTTATAAAGTATCTTATACTTTGTTTTTATCTCACGCAGATGTTGTATACTCAACATCATACGTATATTTGTTTATATCTCACGAAGCATGCTTTTTATAAAGTATTCTATATGTTGTTCCTACTCACGAGGTGTGTTCTGCTATAAATCACTAATTTGTTACCTCACGTGTTCGGTATGAAATCATCTATATCTTGTTCACCTCACGAAGTGTTGTATAAAAAGTCATCATATATTTGTTTTCCTCACGAGTGCTTTGATTATAACCGTATTCTAAATCTTGTTCACCCTCTACGAGTGTTGCGCTATAAATCATCTACTATTTGTTTTATCTCCACGAGTGTCGTTATAACAAGTGCTCCCCATAATATTGTTTGTGTTTACCTCACGAAGCTCTCTGTTGTATTAAAGTACGATCGCAGACAGTTATTTAGCTTCTATTTCTACTGAGTGTTTTTATAAAAGTGTTCTATATTTAGTTCATCACACCTCATCTCACGAGTGGTATTTTTATAAAGTTATCTCATATCTGTTTATCTCACGAGTAGTGTTTTATCTAAAGTAGTCTATATTTGTTTATCTCACGAGTGTTTGATAAAAGTATCTATATTTTGCTATTATTCTCCACGGTACGGCTTCTATATATATACACAAAGTGATCCTCATATTTGTGTATAATACACTCAGGAGTGTCTTGACTACATAAATCTCAACGATCTATTATTTGGTATTGAACGTGACCTCACCGAGCATCTGTCGGTCTTTATCTCAGTCTTCAAGACGCTGCTATCTGCTAGTATTCATTGTTCTATCTAACAACGAAAGCCCTGCTTTTTGCTTCTGACAGGAACCACCGTCACCTGCCTCAGACCGGAGAATTTTTATTGATGACTGCCTTTGTATACAAATCTACTACTTTGTTTATTCTCCACCTAAGTGTCGAGTTGCTACAAATAATCCTGTGCTGCTATTATCTTGTCTAAGCTTACACGACGATGTTGATTTGATATCCAGTCTATACTGTCAGGTATATTTGATGTTTATCTCAGCCGAGTGCTTTGTATGAAGCTATCATATATTTGTTTAGCCTCACGAGGTGTGTTGTTATAAAGTATCTATATTTGCTTTACCCTCACGAGTGTTTTTATACATAGCAGTATCTATATTTGTTTTAATCTCCCAACGGTCAGTGTTACGTGCGCAGATTAATAGTATCTCCTCCTTTATATTTGTTTTATCTACTGACGAGCTTTTTCTACTAATACGTTGATCGAGTTACGATATATTTGTCCACGCACATGACTTGAAGCTGTGTGATTATTCTGATCTCTACTACTTTGCCTTTACTCCATGAGAGCGTGATTGCTATAACAGTATCTATATGGCTGTTTACCTCACAGAGTGTTTTGTATAAAGCTATCTATATTTGCTTATCCTCTCACTTCATGTCGCCTCTATGTATAAAGAGTATTATTATATATTGTCCTTAACCTTCACCTGAGTGTTTTGTATAAAGGCCTGTCTGGACTATCTTGTTACAGCATCACCTCACGATGTGTGTATAAAGTATCTATATTGTACTATGCTCATTGAGTGTTCGTCTATACATAAAGTATCCTGAGCTATTTGTGTGGTCATCTCGTATGTCAGTGTTGTATAAATCTACTCTTTGATATTTTACCTCATTGAGCTGTTCTGTACTTAATATAAAGTATCCGCTAGGTATTTGTTTTCCTCTCACGCTGTGTTTCTATAAGGTATCCTATATTTGTAATTCCTCACAAGTGTTATGTATCAATAGTATCTATATTGTTTACCCTCACAGAAGTAGTTTTTTATAAGAGTGTCTATAATGTTGTTTATGTCTCCATGGAAGTGTTTTTCGATATAAAGGTGTCTATATTTGTTTACCCTTCCCCGCACAACGATGTTTCTTTATCATAAGATTATCTATATTTGTATTACCTGCACGAGTGTTACGTTTATAAAGTGTTTTTTAACTTTGTTTATCTCACGGAAGTATGTTTTACTAACAGTAGTTACGGGCTATATCACTTGATTATACTCACGGCAGCTGTTTGTTATTAAAGTATACTCTATATTTTGTTTAACCTTCACTCGGTTTGGGTAGCTATAAAGGGTATCTATTATTTGTTTATTCTCCCAACCCGACCGCGCTCGTTGGCCTTTAAAATAATATCCTAGCTCTGACTCCTCCTTATCATGTGTTTATCTCACGAGTGGTTTTTATAAATAAACACTATCAATATTGTTGTATCTCAACGAGTGTTGCTATAAAGTATCCTAATTATGTTGTTTACTTAACCTCTCGCACGATGATGTTTATTTTACAACAGCTATCTATATTTGTTTATCTCACGAGCATGTTTTTTATACAAAGTGTCCTTATCGATCTATTTGTTCATCATCTCCAACGAGGTTTTTATAATAGTATTACTAATAATCATTGTTCTCATGTCTCAGGTCCGTTTTATATAAAGTGTCGTTATATTTGCCCTTTTACCTCATGGAGTTTTATAAAGTGGTATCTATTGCTTTGATATTGCTCCATGCTGGCGAATATCCTTTATAAAGCATATCTATTATTTGGTTCTTTATCCTGCACGAAGTGTTTGTATAAATCATCTTTATATTGTCTTATCTCACGACTACCTCTTTTATCAAAGTACTCTTGATATTGTGTTACTCACGCACGTAATTGTTTGCTACCTAAGGATCATCTAATCATTTGGTTTACCATCACCGTGTGGTACTAACATCATCTTAATATTGGTGTTCACCTCACGAGTGTTTGTATAAATCATCATATATATTTGTTCTTTCACTCACGGGTGATTTGATAATAGTATCTGACGATTTCGTTCACCTTCACGAGACCTGTGCCTATTATAATCATGCTTATATTTGTTCTTACTCTCACGAAAGTGTTTGTCCGATAACCAATTGTCTAGGTATTTGTTTTCATCCTCATCGGAGTCTTTCGTAAATTTCAATAGTATCTATATTTGTTTCGATCTCACAAGAGTTTATTGTGAGTGAGAGAGGTGTCTAGCTATGTTCGGAATTGCCTCATCGTGATGACATCACGTGGTTATAAACAGATATCCAAGTATCCACTCTTGTTTATACTCACGAGTGTTTTTTATTAAATTATTTATTTGTGCGTTCTAATACCATCTACGAGTTGTTTGCTTATAAAGTAGTCGTATATTCATTGATTTATCTCATCGAGGTATACTTATAAAGTGTCTATAATTTGCTTTTATCTCCACCGAGTGTTTGTATAAAGTATCATATATGTTTACGCGCTCACGAGTTTTTTATAAAGCTATCTATTATTTGTTTATCTCACGACGTGTTCTGTTTGAAAGTTATCTATATTTGTTTATCTCACAAGTGTGTGCACGAATAATGCTGTCGTAGTAATTGTTTAGCTTCACCGAGTGTTTGTGATTACTTAGTGTCTAAGTAATTTGGCCTTATCTCACGAGTTGTTTGTATGAATACTCTTTTTGTTATACCTCACGCAGGTTGTTGCTTTATAATAAAAAGTACATATTTGTTTATACCCTCACAGAGTGCCAACCCGCGCGTAATTCAATTGTTCATTTACTACAGTGAATCTATATTTGTTTATCTCACACGCGAGTGCTTCGTGCTGCTATAGAAGTATTCTTATAATTTGTTCTATCTCACGAGTGTTTTATTATTAAAGTGGTCTATATTGTGGTGTACCACATGAGTTGTGTGGATATTGTATCGATATACCTGTTTGTCTTACCTCATGAGTGTGCTATTCAAAGTATCAATATATTTTGATTTACACTCACGGTGTTCTTTGTATTAGGTAATCTATATTTGTATTACCTCCATTGAGCCTGACTCACTACTCATGTATAAACAGTATTTACTATTTGTTATACCGCCTCATGGAGGTCTTTCATAAAGTGTCAGATCATTTGCTTTACCCTCACGAGTGTGTATAAAGTCATGACATATCGTTGTATATTTGTTTATCTCAATGGAGTCTCGCCGTTATTTATAAAGTATCTACTATCTTGTTTATCTTATGAGTGTGTCTGCTATATCAATATAACACTCTCTATCAATACTTTACCTGCATGAGTGTATAGGATTATAGAAGTTTATTCTATTATTTTGCTTTTTCCATCACGAGTGTTTTCTTCATAAACAGTATCTATACTTTGTTTTTATCTCACAATATATAGTGTTTGTATAATCTAAGTTAATCCTATCCAGCTTCGTTTACCCGACGACGTTTATCTATAAAGCTTGTTCCTATATTGTTCCTATCTCTGCAGTGCTTATATATATACCAAGTGTCCGTATATTTGGTTATCTCTCACGGAGTGTTTTTATATATAAGCTGTCTGTATATTTGTTTATTCTCACAGAGTGTTTCATATAAGAGTATCTAATATTTTTTTACCTCACGGAGTGTTTGTATTAAAGTATCTTATATTTTGTTTCTCACGAGTTTCTGTATAAAGTAATCTTTATATTTGTGTTATCCTCACCGAGTGTTTATTAAAGAGTATGTCTTATATTTTGTTTACCTCATGAGTGTTTGTTAAAGTTATCTATATTTGTTTACCCTCACGAGTAGCTGTTTGTTATAATTAGTATCCTTATATTTGTTTATACCTCACAGTGAGTGTTTTTAGTTAAAGTGTCTCCTTATATTTGTTTTATCTCACGATGTTCTTATAAACCAGAATGTATCTATTATTTGTCATTTACACTCATGAGTGTGTGATCCGATTTAATGTGTCTCACTATCTTATGGTTTTACCTCATGTAGTCGTGTGTGTGTTAAAGCTGTCGTAATAGTCCTTTGTTGTACCATTGAGTGATTTGTTATAAAAGCTATCTATTTAACCTGTTGTTTTACATCTCACGAAGGTGTTCTTTTAAAGTGTTATATATTTGTTTATCTCACGATGTGTTTTTGATAAAGCTAGACTATTATTTCGTTTCCCTCACGTGAAAGTGTTTTTGATAAAGTTATCCTAATTATTCTGAGTTCGGTCCGGTCACTCATGATTGTTTGCATATAGAATCATCCTTATATTTGTTTCTACCATCCACGAGTGTTTAGTATTAAATTCATGCTCATTTTGTGTGCACCTCGATACTCGCAGTGAAATAGTTTTTATGAATGTGTCTATAGTTTGTGTAGTTATCTCACGAGTGTTCTGTATAAAATCATCTATCATTTGCTCTTACCCTTCAACGGATCGTGATTTTATAAAGTGTACTACTATTTGGTTTATCTTCACGAGTGCCTATTGTAATGCTAAATCATCTATATTTGTTTCTCTTCACGAGTGTCCCTTGAAGTCCACTAAATCACTCTACTACTTTCGCTACGCGTGTTTATCCTCATAATCAAGACGGGGTGTTCTGCTATATAGTTATCACTCCTAGATCATCATTCTGTGCTTCTATCTCGAACCGTAGTGTTTTGTTATTAGAAAGTCATCGTTCTACCTATTTTGTGTGTTGACCTCCACGTGCCAGGCATGCTTGACTATTAACAGTCATCGCTTTAATTGATTTCCCTTCATGAGTGTTGGTGAATACAGCCTCATCGCTATATTTTGTCACCTCATGAGAGTCATTTGCTATAACACATCTTATTATTTGTTGACCCTCACGCAGTGTATAAATCATACTATATTTGTTTTACTCACGCCCCCTTGGCTCCGCACATCACGCGACTAGTAGGTAGACGAATTCCTGCTCTATATTTGTCTTTTACCTCGCACAAGTGTCGGTCAACAGCATCGATCAAGATAACATCGTGCAGGTCTAACTGATGATTGAGTATTCTCACGGAAGTGCCTTTGCTCATCTAATAGTACTCATTGAAAGATTAGTTCACATGCCTCTATCGAGTTCGTTGGACTTAATCAAATCACAAGTGCTAAGCTAACATTGGTCTGGTAACCTACGAACGAGTGTTTCGCTATAATACAGGTATCAACAATATACTTTGTTGTCTCGACGAAGGTTTTTTATAAAAGCTGCATCAGACTAAATCTTGATTACTCTCACCAAGCAGTGTAATGTAAACACAGTTATCATATGTCCAACTGATATCATGTATTACCTCATGAGTGTTTTTTGAAATATTACGATGATGTGATCTATACTCTTGATTTACCTCAACGACGCAATAGATGTTCTTATGAAGAGTATCCAGATACTATTTGTTTACCATCACCGAGTGTTTTTATAAAGTGTCATTATATTTGTTTATACTCGACGCGGGAGTGTCTATTGTGTTATAAACAGGTGGCGATCACATTGGTTACTATTATGTTGTTTATCTCCAGCGAAGTGCGTTTAGTACCATTACACAGTTACATTATCTATAATCGTGCATTGGCTGGTTTACCTCATTGAGCTGTAGGCATTCAATAAACTCAGTCTATCTACTCATTGTCGTAGTCGTTCCTCAGTCAGACGTACGCGTGTATTATTTGCGTATAAGCCACTCGCTTAGCCCGCCTATCCTCGCGCTCTTACTAATAGTTCGCGTCCATCAGACTAGCATCCTCTCTCACAGTGCCTATAACAGTCGAGTTCGAACACCACCTGTAATGTGACTGCGTGCCTCAAGAGTCCAAAAAACCAATACTTGTAACATATCCTGGCTGTCGTTACCCATCTTCACTCCTCTCTCGTTAGCTAAGGTATAATCAGCTCGATGATATAAAGTATCTAAATCTATAATCGTGTAATCTATGGTGCATCGACGAACTCGCAGTATGTTCGCATGTCGCATAAGTGTGGCATCGACTCGAACGATCCTAAGTCACTGAGTCTGTGTTTGGGGGTGATCTCCACGATAGAGTTATAAGTCTGTAACTACAATGCATCTAATATCTCTGCCCATTTACACTCGGACGAAGTTGTGTCTTGTATAAAAAGTATCTCGCGCGTGAATATTATGTTAACATACATCTCCAGCCCATGTGGTCGTTGGTACTAACAGTAGGTCGTATAACTGTTAGTTATCTGTACCTCATGAGTGATTTTGTATAAGTATCCTATATTGTTGATTTAATCTGCACGAGTCGTGTTTTTTTATAAAGTTTCTATAATTTGTTTATCTCACGAGGTAAGTGTTTTTTTATAAAGTGTTCTATATTTGTGGTTATCTCACCCCGAGTGTTTTTATAACAGTATCTATATTTGTTTCGCTCACGATGTTGTTTTTATAAGCTATCTAATATTTTGTCTTTATCTCACGCATTGTTTGTTATAAATCATCTATATTGTTTACCTCACGAGTGTTTGTATAAATCATCTATATTTGTTTCCCTCACGAGTGTTTTTATAAAGTGTCTATGTTTGTTTATCTCACGAGTGTTTGTATAAATCATGTATATTTGTTTACCTCACAGGTGTTTTTATAAAGTGTCTATATTTGTTTATCTCAGGAGTGTTTGTATAAATCATCTATATTTGTTTATCTCACGAGTGTTTGTATAAATCATCTATATTTGTTTATGTGAGATAAACAACTATTAGCTCTTTGTTAGACTACACTGGTTGAGTAAACACTATATACACTTTACAACACTGTGAGATAACAAATATTACACGTTACACAAACCACGTTTGAGATAAAACAAAGATAGATACTTTATACAGCACTGGAGATAACAATTAACACTTTTAAACACTCGTAAGGTAAACGATAGTAGACTTTTATACAACACTCGTGTATAACAAATATAGATTTTTATAAAACACTCGTGAAGGATAAACAATTAGAGTTTTAAAACACTTTGAGGTAAACAATATAGTACTGTTAGTACAACACTGCGTGAGCATATAAGCAATATAGATACTTACTATAAGCAACTTGTGAGATAACAAATATAGATACTTTTCAAAAAAACATCTGTGAGGATAGAACAAATATAGCACTTATAACAAGCACTGAGCGTACTTATATTACATTTACACAACACTCGTGACGGGTAAACAATATAGACCTTATAATACATCGTAGGTAAAATAGATACTTTACCACAACACTGTGGATAACAAATTATACGATACTTTATACTGAACCATACCGTGCAGGTAACCCAAACTATTGAATACTCTCATATACAACTAGTGGATACAAACATAGCTTTTAGTCAAGATCGTTGATGGGTTAATACAATTAAGACCTGTAATATATCACTCGTGAGGAACAATATAGATGATTTATCCAAATTACGTGGAGGGAAACAAAATATAGATGAGTATAACCACTCTGTGAGGTAAACAAATTGAGATTCTATAGCACACTCATGAGTAAACATTGATTGATTTGTACACCACTCCGTGAGCATACACATTAGCGCATGATTTTACAACAACTCCTGAGTAAAGAAATTAGATACTTTACAAACACTCTATGAGGAACCCTAATATGATGATGATATTACCACTTCGTGAGGTCAACAAATAAGATGATTGTATACCACTGTGATGGTAAAATATACGCATGATTCTTATACAACATCGTGGAGGTACAACACTTGATAAATTATAGCAAATATGGGTATCACAAATATAGAGTTGTTTTACACCACCGGAGTAACAATATAGAGATTTATACAACTCGTGAGGCTAAACAATTAAGGATGATTTCTACATCGTGAGTTATACAAATATAGATGTAATTAAACTCGCGTTGAGTAAACACATAGCATCCTGTCTATAAAACACTCAATGTGGTAGACATATAGTTATTGTATACAACCTATGAGGAAAACAATATTTGATGATTATTTTACACACCGGAGTGTCCTAACAATTAACAGCATGTTCTATACCACACTCCGTGAGACGAACAACTTATAGTGATTATTATCAAGCTTGTCTGAGGTATAACAATATAGGTATGTTAGCATTCATCATGAGAGCTAACCAATATAGCATATGAATTTTCTTACACCCGTGAGGTAAACAAATATAGTGTGTCGGTAGTTACACACTGTAGAGGGAGATAACATAACGACTGATTATTGGATTTTAGCTGCATCATTAATACAGATATATTAGAATATTGTTGGTGTGTATAGTCGTACGATGGGGGTTAAAATAGTTGGTGATTGGATTGAGGCTGAGGTTAAACAAAATATACGTACTGATTCTATACCCCATCGTGATGGTAAAAATATTGATGAGTTTCATAGCACACTCATTGAGATAAACAAATTTGCCTTAGCAACAACACTCGTGAGAGGTAACAAATAGATACTTTACACACATCTCTATTGTGGTGTAACAGTTAGTATTACTATATACTCAACATCGTTAGTAATAGACGTTTGAGGTGGAGGGTCCTACTTTTATAAAACTCCGGAGAGATACAAATAGGACCTTTATAGAACCACTCGTGATGTAAACAAAGTATAGTTACATACCAACCACTTCGTGAGGTATCACATATAGATAGGTTTACACAACACCTCGGTGAGGATAAACACATAACATACAACTCTATAACAAACACTCGTTTGAACTAACATATAGACACTTCATATAAAAAACACTCGTGAGGTAAAACAATATACATACTTTACTAAACACACCACTCGTCATAGGTAACCATATAAGAATCATTACACTACCACAACTCTGAGATACAACCACTTAGAATCTAATAAACACACCACTGTTAAGGTAAACAAATATAGCACAATAAATTGCACACTGTGAGTATGCACATATAGCTCTACTCTATGCACCAACCTGTCATCGAAGGTAAATATAGAGAACTTATACAAATACCACTCCGATGATCGTAACATAGTACGCAATCTCTCTCACCAAACTCGTGGATAACTCAACTTATCACCTTAATAATAAGAAATACACTCTGGAGGTAAACACAGTTTATAGATCTTATAACATAAACACTCGTTAGAGATAATACATAATATAGACACATTATTCACACACTTGTGAAACAATTAAACAATATAGATACTTTATAACAAACCGTGGTAAGGTAAAATACTAGGAAACTTCCTAACTAATCAACACTCGCTGAGTATACAACAAACTAATAGCACTATATCAGAACACTCGTCGAGGGTACACAAAGATATAGGACACTTTATCTAAAACCTCGTGAGGATAACACCAAATATAGCGACCATTTACATATACATGGTAATCTGGTGAGAGTAACAAATATAGACACTTATAAAACAGCTCGGTCGAGGTGAAGTTAGGACAGATGATAGATACTTATATAAAACTCGTGAGGATAACAATATAGATACTTTATACAACATCGTGAGGTAAAAAAATATATGATACTTTAAACAACACATGCGTGAGGTAAACAATATAGATACTTTATACAAACACTCATGAGGAAACAAATATAGTTGTTATTACAAACACTCAGTGGGTAAACAATATAATACTTTATAAAAAATCGTGAGTATAAAAATATAGAGATTTACAACATTCGTGAT
>JAXMNL010000630.1:0-13188 GCA_035128595.1 Eptatretus atami
GACCACAACATAGGTCATGGTTAATGAACCTACCAACCAAGTTTCATCAAATCGCTATTCGTTTTAAACTGAAATCGCACGTTTTAATTACTGCATAATAAGGGTAGTACAATCTCAAAAAAAAAAAAAAATTTTTCGACTAGATCGCTACTATTCCCAACCAGACAGACAAAACATATCGCACGGAAAAACTGATAAGTGGTGGAATAAATTTCGAATTTAAAAAAAAAATTTTTTTTTTCGAACTGGATCGCACTACCCAACAATATCGATGGCAAAAACTGCATAATAAGGCTAGAACACTTCAAAAATTTTAAAAAATAAATATTTTTTTTTCGACATGGCATCGACTTCCCAACATTATTCGACGGAAAAAAACTAATAATAAGGCGGAGAACTAATTTCCAAAATTTAACAAAAAAAAAAAAAAATTTCCGCGTTCTGATCGACTCCCCAACATATTCGACGGAAAAAGTGATAATAAGGGAGAACAAAATTTCAAAAAAATCTTTAAAAAAACATATTTTTTTTTTTCGACTGGATCATCTACCCAACATATCCGACGGAAAAGTGATTAATAAGCGGTAGAACAAATTCAAAAGAAACTTTTTAACATTTTTTTTTGTCCGACTTGGATCGACTACCCAACATATCAACGACGTGGAAAAACTGATAATAAAGGGTTAGAACAAATTTCAAAAATTTTAAAAGAATATTTTTTTTTTTTCGACTGGGATCAACTACCCAACAACAAGCCGGTAGGCGGGACATGGGTAGTCGACTACCATAGAACCTGACGCGTATGGGCTCCGTTCGTGTATGGGAATGACCTGAGGGATTATAAGCCACCCAGAAAAATTCATGATTCTCGCTTCAGGGTTAATGCTGCAGTTTGTTTTTTCACGTTAAAATACCCCACACATTAAGAGGTTTCTCGGGCCGTTGCCTAGGCAACGGACGGGGTACCATAGGCAACGGTATCTTTCTCACACAATAACTAGGACATACTGTCCTACCATACCACGTTTCATGTATATTCTGACTCAGTCTCTGAGATTATAACGAACTCGTTTTTTTTAGTTGTTTTTGACCAGCGTTCATTCAAAGTCTACTCTTCTCGACAGTTTTCATAGATGCCGGCTGGAAATTTTTTTGACAATATGGATGAATTACTGCCCACAGGTCGCTCGATGAGCCCGATTTTTGATTCAAGAAAAAAATAAAGTTTTCTAGATTTTTTTCAGAACAATTTTCAAAGTCCTGTTGCTTACGCAACTGGTTGGTTCTGTCCCATAGCAACACCGGTTCTCATCTTGCACACAACTCTAGGTTTCATGCGTTCTGAAACCTACCAACCAAATTCATCGAAATCGCCATTGTATAACTGAAATTCGCCATTTCTAAATACTGCATATTAAATAAGGGTGAGAACCAATAAAATCAAAACGCTCAGAAAAAAAAATTTTTCGACTGCAACTCGCGACTACCAACAAGCCGGAAGACGACATGGGTAGTCGCCTACCCAATAGAACCTGACCGATGCGGCCCGTCGATGGGAATGACCTCCGAGGATTAAGGCACAAGAAAATTCATGATTCTAGCTTCAAGGGTTAATGCTGCAGATTTTTTTTTCGGTTAAAATACCCCTCAACATTTAGAGGTTTTTCGGCCGTTGGCCTAGCGCAGGAGGAGTCCATAGCAACAGTTCTTTCTCACACATAACTAGGACATACCATGAACAAAAAGCCTACCATAGCCAGTTTCATGCCTATATGCTGACTCATAGCTCTGAGCATATAGGCGAACTTTGTTTTTTATTGTTTTCAACCAGCGGTTCAGTCCAAAAGTACTATCTTCTCGAAAGTTCTTCATGGATCCGGCGCTTGGAAATTTCTTGACAATCCTATTGGCTGAATTGTACTGCCCACAGTTGCCCGTGAGCCCGCAGTCAGATTTTTGCATTTTTACGAAAAAAATATTCTTTTTTATGATTTTTCCAAAAATTTAAATGTCCGTTGCTAGGCAAACGGTGCCGGGTCCATAGCAAACGGCTTTCTCATTTGCCACAACAAACTAGGGCCATGGTAATGAACCCTACTCAAACAAGTTTCATCGAACATCACCATTGTAATTAACGGGAGCACTTCGGTGCCGAATTAGACAGACAGACAAGCCGGTAGGCGCGACCTATCCATGGGTAGTCGGCCGTTTGCCTAGGCAACCGTGTAGTTGTCCATAGAACGGTTCTCATTTGGACCACACACTAGTTCATCCGGTCACTGAAACCTACCACCAACGTTTCATCAAAATGCTACTCTCTTAAGCTGAAATCGCGTTTAAAATACTGATAATAAGGGTAGACAATCCAAAAAAAAAAAAATTTTCGACTAGGCATCGACTACCAAACAGAACAGACAAACATCATCCGACCGGAAAAACTGATAAGAGGATGGAATAAATTTCAAAATGTGAAAAAAAACAAATTTTTTTTTTCGACTGGATCGAGCTTCCCAACATATCGACGGAAAAACTGATTAAATAAAGGGAGAAACCTAATTTTCAAAAATAAAACAAAAAAAATTTCGACTGATCGACTCCCAACATTGTATCGACGGACAAAATTCCTCAGTATAAAGCGCGGGTAGACATAAAATTCTTCAAATTTTAATTTTTTTTTTTTCGATGGACGACTACCCAAAACAACTATCGACCGAAAAAATTGAATAATACAGCAGGTTAAGAGAACACACAATTTCAAAAAAAATTTTAAAAACATATTTTTTCTTTTTCGAGCTGGCATATCGACGCCAACTACCCCAACATATCGACGCAAAAAAACTTGCATAATAAGGGTAGCCAACAAATTTCAAAAATTTAAAAAGAATATTTTTTTCGACTTGAATCAACTACCCAATCAAACAAGGCCGGTATAGGCGGACATGGGTAGTCGACTACCCGAATAGAACCTGACGCGATGGTTTCCGTTCGATGGGAAATGACCTGAGGCATTAAGCACAAGAAAATTCATGAATTCTCCCCTTCAAGGCTGCTCCCATGCTGTGTTTTGTTTTTTTTGTCGTTAAAATACCCCCACATTCGAGGTTTTTCGCGGTTAGCTGAGGCAACGCGAGGGGTCCATAGCAACGCTTCTTTCTCACACATAACTTTAGGTTGGACATACATGACCTTACCATAACAGTTTCATGTTATCTGACTCATAGTCTCTGCAGATTAAACGAACTTCGTTTTTTTATTGTTCGGACCAGGGTTCATTCAAAGTTCTATCTTCTCCTATAGAGTTTTCATAGGATCCCGGCTGGAAATTTTTAGACAATATGGCACGAGACCATGCGAACTACCCACAGTCGCTCGTGGCCCGATTTTATGATTTTCGAAAAATAATGTTTGTTATTATTTTTCAAAAATTTTCAAAGTCCCATTGCTAAGGCAACGTCTGTGCGTGTTCCATAGCATCGCGTTCATTTGCACACAACTTAGGTCATGGCTGTGAAACCCTACCAACAAGTTTCATCAAAATCGCCATTGTTTTAACTGAATCGCCATTTATTAAATATGATAATAAGGGTAGTTACAAATCTCAAAAAAAAAAAAAAATTTCGACTAGATCGGACGACCCAACATATCTTACGCGAAAAAGTGATAATAAGGGTAGAACAAATTTCAAAAATTTAAAAAGAAAATTTTTTTTTTCGACTGGACTCGACTACCAACAAAACCAACCGGGTAGGCGGACATGGGTAGCGACTACCCTAATAGAACCTGACGCCGATGCGGCCCGTTCGAGGAAATGACCGTGAGGATTAAGCACCAAGATAAATCATCATGATTCTCACTTCAAGGCTTAATGCTGCAGTTTGTTTTTTGTTAAAATACCCCCCACATTAAGCAGCGTTTCTCAGCCGCTTTCTAGGCAACGGAGGGTCCCATAGCAACAGGTTCTTTCTCACACATAACTAGGACATACCATGCATCCTACATACCAGTTTCATGTTTATATCTAGACTCATATTCTCAGAGATATAACGAACTTCGTTTTTTTATTGTTTTTGGACCAAGGTTCATTTCACAAGTCTATCTTCTCCAGAGTTTCATCGGATCCGCTGCGAAAATTTTGACAATATGGCCAATTTTTGGAAAATGTACTGCCCACAGTCGCTCCGCTGGCCCGATTTTGATTCTCTGAAAATAAATTTTTTCATGATTATCTTTTCAAAAATTTCAAAGTTCCTGTTTGCCTAGGCCAACGGTCGGTAGTCCATTAGCAACGGTTCTCATTTAGCAACAACAACTAGGTTCATCGCGTTCTGAAGCCTACCAACCAAATTTCAATCGAAAATCGTCCATGTATTAACTGAAATCGCCATTTTAAATACTGCACTAATCAAGCGGGAGAAACAAAATCTCATAAAAAATCTTTTTCGACTAGATCGATCTCAGCCAACAGACAGACAAAACATATCAGGAAAACTGATAAGGGTAGAAGAAATTCAAAATTATTTCTAAAAATAATATTTTTTTTTCGCACTGGATCGAACTAACCAAAGATATCGATCGGAAAAGGTGATAATAGGCGAGAACCAAATTTCAAAAATTTTAAAAAAAAATATTTTTTGTTTTCGGACTGGATCGACTACCCAAACATATACGACGGAAAAACTGATAATCAAGGGTAAGTACAAAATCAAAATTAAAAAAAAACATTTTTTTTTCTCGACTGTGATCGACCTTTCTCCAAACACATCCACGGAAAAAACTTGTATTACAAGGTGGTAGAAATATATTTCAAAATTAAAAATTTTTTTTTTTGTTTTTCGACTGGATCGACTACCCAACATATCGACGGCGAAAAAGTGATAATAAGGGCTAAGAACAAATTTCAAAAAGTTTTTTAAAAAAAAAATCTTTTTTCGACTGGCACTCGACTACCCAACATATGACGGAAAACTTGGATAATAAGGGTAGAACAAATTTCAAATTTAAAAAAAAAAAAAAATTTTTTTTCGACTGGATTCGACTATCCCAATCAAACAAGCGGTAGCGGACCATCTTTAGTCGACTAGCCCATAGACCTGACGCCTGATGGGATGTACCATAGTGAGGCATTTACAAAACTCAAAAGAAATTCAAAATTTAAATAAAATAATATTCTTTTTCCGACTGGATCGACTACCCAACATATCGACCCGGAAAAAGTGATAATAAGGGTAGAACAAAATTTCAAAAAAATTTTTAAAAACATGTTTTTTTTTTCGACTGGATCGACTACCCAACATATCGACGAAAACTGATAACACTGAACAACAAATTTCAAAATTTTTTTTACTGGAGATGTGTAAAGTTGATTAAGACTAATTTGGCGTACGCTGATTTTCAAAAATCATAACCGTTTTGCTGGTATCACGCAGGATATTTCAGAACAGAATCATTCCCATTGCCCTAGAAGTCAGCGATTCTCAATGCAAATTTACATATAGTCTTTAAACATGGTTCTATTTTCGCTTACAATTGTTGCTTAACTTGTGTTATATTTCTTTCTTTTCTTTCAGCAAAAGATGAGTAGGCGTTCCTGTACCAATCATCCTGACAACTTCTGTTATGTCTTGGTCCGGCTTATTATACCAGAAAAAGATCACAGCGAAGTATATCTACATGGCAGTGAAAATGAAGGCCGCCTACTTTCACTTACTTCGCTGTGTAAGGTGGGGAACCAAGAACAGAGCTGGCACCACACATTCTGCCTCAACAGCCTGTCACACAACCTTGACTCAGTGGTTAGTGGCAACGCGCCCGAGCATGCATTTGCCGGTGCCCATGCATATTGGCGTGAGCCCGCAGAATCATCATGGATGATTGTTATATTCTGCCTGGCCTCACAAGCATGCCGGCATTCAACAAGAAGAGATAAAGGCTCACATCAAAGTACGCTGACTGCGTCTCTGCTTCGTAAACCTGTGCCCATGATACGAGGTAACCGTTCCAACACCTCCAGTGATCAGAACAATAGCTGAAGCAGTGTGAAAGAGGATGGTTTATGTATGAAACCTTTTTTGACCCGACCACTCAAGAATCACACCTTCTGAACCAGGGAGCACTTAAATGGATCTTGGTAAAGAGATCTCTCGCTGTCAAAAGGCGAAGGCAGAGCTCTTAGGATCAAGCTCAGCAGTAGCGAATCTTACTTGAACCTAACACCAAGATATCCTTTGTGTCAGAGCACGTCACAGAACATGGCGAGTTCTTTGAGCATGCGAAGACACGATGGACATTCTGCAGTGACATTCAACGGTCTGTTGAAAGAACTTGCGCTTGTGATCACGATCCTGCAGACTGGCGCCTCTTTCATCAGACTCGGGCGAAGAACAAGCTTGAAGTGCGTTTTGCTCCCACAATCGGCAACGAGAAACCATCAGTCACTGGCTCACGCCGTTCGGCATGACAGAGACCTATGTGAGACTTGCGGCAGTCCTGCTTGATTCCATTCAAGTACAATGACTCCAACTGGCACATCTGCGGCCAGACTTGAAAGTGGATGCGCGCTGTTGTTAGGGCCTTTGCAGTCAGGCTACACGAAATACATAGTGCTTCCTTTGTCTCTGGTACAGAGACGACAAGAATCACTGGACGAAGAAGATTTGGGAGAGCGAAAAGGAGCATGTACCTGGTCGCACACAACGTTGAACCATTCTCGCCCTTTCGACCCAGCCAAGGTTATTCCTTCCACCACTCCACATAAGCTCGGCTGATGTAAAAGTTTTGTACGGGCAATGGATCTGAATAGGGCGATGTGGTTTTTTATACCTCAAGGAAAAAGTTTGCAACACCATGTCGGAGGCCCAAGATAAGGCTCGGTGTCATTTGTTCGACCGCAAATCCTGACAGATTATGAAGGACGAAACTTTTCCGACAACCTCTAAACCCCAAAGAGCTTGGGCAGCGTGTTGGAGCGAGCTTCAAAGCTGTGACGGACAACTTCTTGTGGAACGACTGCGCAGCGGACAACTATGAAGAAATAGTCAGCGCTGCTGGAGTTCTTCAGGAAAACTTTGGCTCCAGGATGTCCCTTGAAAATCCATTTCCTACACCAGCACCTGAACTTCTTCTCCTGTACACACTTGGGAAGCCAGTCTCGGACGACACGGCAAGTGATTCCACCAAGAGATTTCACTCATGGAGACGCGTACCAAGGCGGCACAACCCGAACATGTTATGGTGCGATTCTACTGCTTGGTTCCCTGCCATCGTGGAAACTACACAGAGCAGGCACAACGCAAAGCAAAATGCCTAAAGCATTTAATTACATTCTAGTGGAGTTTTTCTGTAATTTTATAAATTTTGCAAGCATCATGATAAAATAAATGAATAAATGAATTTTTGTAAAATTTCATTGAATCCTGACTTCTAGCAATCGGGGAATATTTCTTTTTACTGAAAATCCTACGTGAACAGCAAAACGGGTTAGATTTTTGAAATCAGAGTACCCAAATTAGTTCTAAATCACTTTACACATCATCCAGTAAAAAATTTTTGTTGTTCAGCTGTTTAATAAGGGTAGAACAAATTTCAAAAATTTTAAAAGAATATTTTTTTTTTTCGACTGGCATCGACTAACCCAACAAACAAGCCGGGTAGGCGGGCAGGGTAGTCGACTACCCAAGTAAGGACCTGACGCGATTGCGTCTCCGCTTCGATGGAAATGACCTGAGGATTAAGCCCACAAGAAAATTCATGATCTCGACTTCAAGGCGTTAATGCTGCAGTTTGTTTTTTCGTTAAATACCCCCACATTCAAGAGGCTTTCTCGGCCGCTGCTAGCACGGAGCGCGGTCCATAGCAACGGTTCTTTCTCACACAATAACTTAGGACATACCATGCATCCTACCATTACCAGCTTCATGTATATCTGACTCAGTCTCTGCAGATATAACGAACTTCGTTTTTTTATTTGTTTTTGACCAGGGTTCATTCAAAGTCTATCTTCCCGACAGTTTTCATAGGATCGGCTGGAAATTTTTGACAATATGGATAGAATGTACTCCCCACAGTCGCCCGCCCCCCCCCCCCCCCCCTCGTGGCCCGATTTTGCCATTCTCGAAAAAATTAATTTTTTATGATTTTTTCAAAAATGAAAGTCCCATTGCAAGGCAACGGTGGGTGTCCATAGCAGTCGGTTCTCATTGCACACAACATAGGTCGATGTGTGAACCTACCAACCAAGTTTCATCAAAATCGCCATTGTATGTAACTGAAATCGCCATTTTAATACTGAATAACAGGTAGTTACAAATCTGAAAAAAGAAAAAAAATTTACGCACTTTAGATCGACTACCCAACACACACAATCGACGGAAAAAGTGATAATAAGCGTCTACAAGTTTCAAAAAATTATAAAAAAAAAAAAAATTTTCGACCTGGATCGCTACCCAACATATCGCACAGGAAAAATTGATAATTAGGCACGAATAAATTTCAAAATTAAAAAAAAAAATGTTTTTTTCACTGGACACTAACCCAACATAATCGACGGAAAAAGTGCATAATAAGGGTTATAGAACAAATTTTCAAAAATTTAAAATAGAATATTTTTTTTTTCGACTGGATCAAACTACCCAACAAACAAGCCGGTAGCGGACATGGGTAGTCGACTACCCAATAGAACCTTGACGCGACTGGCCCGATTCGATGGGGAATGACCTGAGATTAAAGCCACCAGCAAAATCATGATTCTCGCTTCAAGGGTTAATGCTGCTCAGTTTGTTTTTCGTTACAATACCCCCACATTAAGAGGTTTCTCGGCCTGTTAGCCCTAGGCAACCGGAGGGCGTCCCAAGCAACGTTCTTTCTCAACACATAACTAGGACATACCATGATCCTGACCATTACCAGATTTCATGTTATATCCTGACTCAGTCTCTGAGATATTTAACGAACTTCGTTTTATTTGTTTTTAGACCAGGGTTCATTCAAATGTCTATCTTCTCGACAGTTTTCATAGGGATCCGGCATGGAAATTTTTGACAATATGCGATGAATGTACTAGCCCAACAAGTCGCCTCCTTGGCCCGATTTTTGATTCAAGAAAAAATAAATTTTTATGATTTTTCAAAAATTTCAAGTCCGTTGCTAGCAACGCGTGGTGTCCATAGCAACGGTTCTCATTTGCACACAACTAGGTCATGCGTCTGAACCTTAACCAACCAAATTCATCGAAATCGCCATTGTATTAACTGAATCGCCATTTTAAATACTGATTATAAGGGGGAAGAACAAATCTCAGAAAAAAAAAAAATTTTCGACTCGATCGACACCCAACATAGCCGGAGACGGACATTGGGCTAATCGCCTACCCAATAGACCTGACGCGCCATGGCCGCCCGTTCGATTGGGAATACCTGCAGGATTAAGCACAAGAAAATTCATTGCATTACTTAGCTTCAGGGTTAAATGCTGCAGATTTTTTTCAGCTTAAAATACCCCCACATTTAATGAGGTTTTTCGGCCGTTGCTACAGGCAACGGAAGGAGTCCGATAGCAACATTTCTTCTCACACATAACTAGGACATTACCATGAACCTACCATTACCAGTCTTTCATTGTGCTATGGACTCAATAGTTCTCTCTGCAGATATATATACGTAACTTCGTTTTTTTTATTTGTTTTCGTACAGGGGTTCATTCAAAGTCTATCTTCTTCCGCAAGTTTTCAATAGGATCCGGACTATAGGAAATTTTTGACAACAATAGGGTATGCGGGCTGAATGCTGTCTGCGCGATTTTGATTTTCGACAAAAAAAAATATTTTTTTTATATTTTCAAAAATTTCAAAGTCCCGTTGCTAGGCCAAACGGTGGCGGTCCATAGCAACCGGTTTCTCATTGCACACAACCTAGGGTCATGTAATAGTGAAACCTACCAAACAAGTTTCATCGAAATCACCATTGTATTAACGGAGACTAGTTCCGCATAGACAGACAGATCAAGTCCCGGTAGCACGGACATGTGTATCGGGCCGTGCTTAGGCAACCGTTTGGTCCTTGGTTGTCGCATAGCCACGGCTTTACTCTTTGGACTGCACAACTTAGCGTCATGGAGTATGAACCTACCAACAGAGTTTCATCAAAATCGCTATCTGTTTTAACTGAATCGCCGTTATTTAAAACTGATAATAAAGGGTAGTACAAATCTCAAAAAAAAAAAAATTTTCGACTAGATCGACTACCCAAACAGAACAGACAACATATCGACGGAAAACTGATAAGCGTGGAATAATTTCCAGAATGTTAAGAAAAAAAATTTTTTATTTCGACTGGATTCGACTACCAACATATCGATGGAAAAACTGATACATAGGTAGAACAACTTTCAAAAATTTAAAAAAAATAAATTTTTTTTTTTCGACTAGGATCGACTTCCCAACATATCGACGGAAAAAAAACTTGATAATAAGGGGGAGAACTAATTTCAAAATTTAAAAAAAAAAAAAAAATTTCGGCTGGATCGACATCCCCAACATATCGACGAAAACAGTGATAATAAGGGAGAACAAATTCAAAAAAATTTTTTAAAAAACATTTTTTCTTTTCGACTGCGATCATCTACCCAAAACATATCTGACCGAAAAAAGTGATAAAAGGTTAGAACAAAATTTCAAAAAAAACTTTTAAAAACATTTTTTCTCGACTGGATCGAACTACCAACATATCGACGGGAAAAACTGATAATTAAGGTAGAACAAAACTTTCAAAAATTTTACAAGAATATTGTTTTTATTCGACTAGGCACACAACTACCCACAAACAAACAAGCCCGTAGGCGGACATCGGAGCGGACTACCCATAGAACCTGACGCCTGATAGGGCCCGCCCTTCGATGGGGAAGACCTGATGCAAATTACAGCACCAGGAAAATTCAATACGATTTTTCTCGCTTCAAGCGCGTTAATTGCTCTGCCAAGATTTGTTTTCAGTTTAAAATACCCGCCACATTAATGCAGACGTTTCTCGGCCGTTGCTAGGCAACGGAGGCCGTCCATAGCAACGTTCTTTCTTCACACGATAACTAGGACATACCATGATCTCCATACCAGTTTCATTGTATATCTGACTCAGTCTCTGAGATATAAACGAACTTCGTGTTTTCTTATTGTTTGTTGACCAGCGGTTCATTCAAAGTCTATCTTCTCCGCCACAGTTTTCATAGGATCCGGCTGGAAATTTTTGCAATATGGCATGCAATGTACTGCCCACAGTAACGCCTGCGGTAGGCCCGCATTTTTGATTTCAAGAAAAAATAAATTTTTAGTGATTTTTTCAAAATTTCAAAGTCCTGTGCTAGGCCAACGGTGGTAGTCCATAATGCAACGGTTCTCATTGTGCACACAACTACGTCCATGTCTGAACACTACCAACCAAATTTCATCGAAATCGCCACTTGTATTAACTGAAATCGCCATTTTAAAATACTGATAACACTGAACACAAACTTTTTCAAAAAATTTTTTTTACTGAGCAGATGTGTAAAGTGATAAGACTAATTTCGGGCTACGCTGATTTCAAAAAAATCATAACCGTTTTGCCTGTATCACGTTCAGTGTTTTCAGAACAGAAATATTCCCATTGGCCTTAGAAGTCAGGATTCAATGAAATTTACATATGTCTTATAACATGTCTATTTCGTACAATTTGTTGTAACGTTGTGTTATAATTTCTTTCTTTCAGATAAAGATGCAGTAGGCGTTCCTTGCTACCAATTCAGCCTGACAACTTCTGTTATGTCTGTGGCGTCTGCTTTACCAAAAAAATCAACAGCGAAGTTATATCTACAGCAGTGAAAATGCAGCCGCCCCTACCTTTCACTACTTCGGGTGTAAGGTGAGGGGACCAAGAGAGCGAGAGAGCGTCCGCACCACCCACATCTGCTGTCCTACTCAAGCTGCTCACCAAAACCTTGCAACTCAGTGAGGTGCGGCTGAACTGCGCGCGCGAGGCATGCCATTTGCGCGGCGGTATGCCATGATATCAGTGAACTGTCCTAGCCGGCCAGACTCATCATCATGAAGATTGATATACAATATTATACAAACATGCAAAGCTCATCGCCGGCTTCCAACAAGAAGAATCAAAGGTCACATCAAGTCGCTGATTGCATCTGTCTAGCTCGTAAACCTGCTGCCTCATGCATACGAGAAACCCCGCTTCCAACCACCTCCAGCTGATCAGATACATAGCTGGTAAAGCCAGTTGGTGAGAGTGATGGTGATGGATGAACCTTTTGAACCCGAATAACCTTTTTAATCCATTTCCTACACCAGTACCTGCAACTTCTTCCCCTGACAACTTGGGAGCATGTCTCGGAACCGAGCACGCGCAGCGACGATCTCCACCAAGAGATGTTCACGCATGGATACGCGTTACCAAGGCGGCCACAACCCGAACATGATGGGCGGATTTCTGCTGGTCCTGCATCGCTGAAACTGACACAGAGCAGCACAAAACGCAAAGCCAAATGGCCTAAAGCATTTTAATTACATTCTAGTGGAGTTTTTCTGTAATTTCTTATAATTTTGAAGCATTTCATGATGAATACTATGAATAAATGAATTTTGTAAATTCATTGAAAATCCTGACTTCTAGGCAATGGGAATATTCTGCTTACTGAAAATCCTGACGTGATACAGCAAAACGCGTTATGATTTTTTGAAATCATAGCGTACCCAAATTAGTCTAAATTCACTTTACACAGTCTCCAGTAAAAAATTTTTGTTGTTCAGTGTAATAAGAGAAACAAATGCTCAAGAACAAAAATATTTTTTCGACTCGATCGACTACCCAAACAAGCCTGGGAAGACGGACATGGGTAGTCGCACCAATAGACCTGACGCATGGAGGCCATTCGATTGGGAATAGACCTGAGGATTAAGCGCACAAGAAAATTCATGATTCTAGCTTCAAGGGTTTAATGCTGCAGTTTGTTTTTTCTTTAAAATACCCCCACATTTAGAGGTTTTTCGGCCGTTGCTAGGCAAACATATCGACGGTCCATAGCAGCGGTTCTTTCTCACACATAACTAGGACATACCATGAACCTCCCATACCAGTTTAATGTATATCTGACTCATAGTCTCTGAAATATAACGAACTTCGTTTTTTTATTCTTTTCGACCAGGGTTCA
>JAXMNL010000631.1:14186-32218 GCA_035128595.1 Eptatretus atami
TTTCCGCCTTTCGGGAGAAATTTGACATCCCCGTATCCAATATGGACCGATCTCAACAAAATCGAATCAATTCGTCGTTGCACACACCCAACCAATCCACCAAGTTTCATCGAATCTGTCCAACAACCTTTTGAGTAATCGTGCTTGTTGCGGACCTGGGTCAGGGGCGAAAGACCATGAGGGTGAAACTCCCTCGGTTCCCCCCAGACTCTCACGGAAATGCGCAGAGCCGTCGTCACACAGGATAGTTTGTGACGTGCGGGCGCAATTCGACACGAGCACAATAACTCGCACCACTGGAGCTTCGGTCCTCCGTTCTTATAAATAACAGTTTACCATACAAAGTCCAGTGAACTAATTCAGCGGAGAAACACGCCACATCCGACGCACTGTCAACCGGATCACACTACAGAATCAGGTGCGCTGAAAGACGTAACGCCAGCACGTTACCGTTTAGGAACATGATCGTCACGGCTAAACAGGTGTGGCCATGCTGAACAATGGAACAGAAAACAGAAAACGAGCTGCGAACAATTTTACACCAACACACTTGATCTAGCAATCAAAGCCAAGGAAACGTATGTGGCACATTGAACTGGGTGGTTTTTATATGTAACAGCAGGGATAGCAAGGAATTGTGGTGTGCGACAAAAGGGTAAATTACAAAAGAAGACGTAGCATGATTACTCCCACGCATCTTCTGCAATTTCTTACTCGAGACAGCGCAATCACACACCCACAGCAACCTGAGAAATTAGAGAGCCAAGAAAGAAACAAAATGTGAGGTGAGCATCCCCGTAATCCTGGCCGGTGGAACGGCTTGACAAACTGCCAAGGTCGCTTTGGGCGGTAGTTGGAAAATAACCGGTGTCACCGTGTAGGAGTGAGGAGGTGCTATATAGGCCGGACGTGAGGGTGCAGTTGTCGTGGCCAGAGAAAATGGGATTGCAGTCCGTGGTTGTGTCGTCCCACAGAAACGGAAGAGGAGGTGATAAGAGGAGTTGAAAAGATCGCGTGAGTGAGAAAAGACCCTTAACCCAGCCGCTGTAAAGTATGTAGTGTGTTATGCGTGTACCTCTGTGGGATGCCCAGGCCTGACGTTCCACCGTCGTAATATCGCAGTTTCTCCTGTAGATATATTTCGCTCGGGCTCGTGCAACTGGCGCTCCACAGTTCCACACTGTCTGTCTGGCTGCACGAGGGTGGCAGACGTCGAACAGTATGGAAGGGTCTTCAAAGGATGGCATTTCACCTTGATCACAGTCATTGAAGAAGAAGCGGCACCTGGACGGCAATCAACAAATATGTTCTGAAGAGAGGGAGCAGTGCTCAACGGCTCCACGTACCCTTTTATAGCCCCAGGACAGAAGGTGGGGCGAGGACTGGAAAGCGACTGTCTTGCCCAATCCTGCTCCCCTATTGGGGTCACAGCAGCCCGAGCCACGCCTGCCAGGTTCCGGGACGTGAACGTGTCTCAGATGCCTCTCAAATTTCAGCAAGCTCGGACCCTTATTAACATGGATGCTTCCGAGCCGGCACCCTGGCACTGAACGTTGCACCAGTGCAGTCTAATGTCGGATGCAGCGGACTTTCTTCTCACACCACCAACAGGGACCTTCATGAAGCCAAAAAAGCACACTTGGGACCCGAACCAAACTCTCGGGTCCTTCTTCACGACCCCTCTCGTTACCCCTAGTCTGCGTTGTCAGAGACTGGATGAGGGCGCATCCAATTCCGGACGTTCACCCGGACTTCCCAGTGAAGATGCGTGGGAGTACTTAGCGCCGTCGTGGTCGCAGCATCGCGCGGGCCGCGACAATTCCGACGCCGGCGTGCTCCTCAACACCTAGCGTTGAATTGTTGACTGCAGGAGTACGAGGGATGCGGGAATATTTTTTCCGTGTACGGTTGGCGTTGTAGTCAAAGTGGTGAGATTTTGGTTCGTGGAGGTGCACAGATAGGTGAGGTGCCCGGCTGGAATTGGCACACAGATTTGGAATGAAAGATGCGCACAATCCCGGGCAAGTTGTTGTGTGGCAGCGGGATTGGATATCCGACCACGGAGGTATCGTGGGTGGTTAAAACAATTTGCCATTGAAGGCGGTTGGCTTGCACGTCTTGTTATTACTGATGGATAAAAGGACAGGGGTACAGTCGGGATCAGAGTATGAACAATAGATATTATTCGACACACTTCCGAGACCCACGCACCACTCTGCCCAAAACTCACGAGACATGAGGGGAGGATAATCCCACAATAACAAGAAAAACTGCCTGAGGATCACGCGATGTGGGTGCCATGCCTTAGGCATAGCGCTTCTTGCAGAACCGCAACACTATAATTAGTTTGCCCATATTTCTAAATGGAAGACCAGTGAAAAAAATGTTGAATCAAGACGAGATTTCACCAAAATATGAAATCAATTTCCTTTCGAATTCACACACCCAAGCCGTCCACCAAGTTCATCCGATCCTCCACAAACTTTGTGAGATTATCTGCTGCATATTATTCTTTGGCCGCAATCTCTCAATGGTGAAGAATCTTCGAAAAATATCGTGGTCGATCGCGGATCCGGATCTTACCAAATCGGGGGGGATCAGTCGTCCTGTGTCTCACCAACCCACAATCCACAAAAACTGGATATCCTCCACCAAACAAACAAACAGCAGAAAGGGGTGAAACACATAACTCCTTCCCTTCGGTGGTGAGGTAACAATCTAACCGATATAAACACATGTGTATTTGCTGACCCCCTTCATATAGGACCATTCAGAAAGGTTCAGGACAATTTTTTCACAAACTAGTGTGTTCTCCAACCGCTATTTTCAGGACAAACAAAACTGAAAAAACATTTCAATAAAAGAGAATTACGTCTCATCTTTGGAATTTAACAGTGATACTGCAAACAGGCCTCGTGGGCAAGTGCAGAAACTTTAAAAAAAAATAAAAAACACAACCCACAAGGAGGTGAAATTGCTGCACAATCATTAAACACACGCAGAGTAAAAGAAGGCTCATATTACATTCAGCGATGTCTGTCTTATAAACAAAGAAGATTAAGCAAGCTGAATGCTAGCCGAGGCTCAGATCTGGCATGCTCAAGAGGCGTGTAAGGTCAAAACGTACACTCCAGAAGAATTTAAAAAAAGAAAAAAACGAGCGCAAGTGAGCACAATATACGCCTCGAACAAGAATGGAATATTCAGAGTGTCGCACTACATGGAAAACAGCATCCTGTGCCAGGGCAACCCCATGTAGATTACGAACGTATTCGCGACACAACCGTCTGCCCACAGTCTGTACCTATTACCAATATGAAACGTTGAAGTTGAAAATTGGAGTTGAGTGCGGACAGGAACGACGGACGGACGACCGGTATCACATATACCCCATATATATATATCTATATATATATATATATATATATAATATATAATAATATTATATATATATATAATATATAAATATTTATATAAATATAACCTTCACGTGAACAAAGGAGACCACAAAGGAAAGACGCAGCGAAAACGGAGATGAACAATTCAAACAAGAAAGCTCTTTATTTAACAACAACACAATAAGCAACATTAAGCATTACTATAGCCACAAATTATCAAAATGCACATATATCACATAAAAAGAGTTAAACGACATACGCGTACACACGCCAACACTTACACAGTTCTACTTTGACATGCGGCGCCACACACACGTTACACAGAACCCCCAAAAGAAATGGGAAGTGCGACTTCCCTAGTGTCGCGTCCTGGCGACCTCCTCCACGTGGTGCTCCGTCTGGCCGTGACTCCCCGCTCGAAGCGTGTCGCGAAGCTCTCCGGCGTGCCCTCGTGGCTGCTCGTGTGTGCCCCCGACCCACGGACGCAGCACCGATGAGTACACCGAACCCAAAGAGCACACGAACAGGACCAGAAAAAAGAACAAGGAAGAGAACGAAAGCAAGAGAAGACAGCATCCAGTACAAGACAGAAACCACGCAGAGGAAGATCATCAGGAGACCCCACGCCCGCCACCTCTTTTATACCCCCGGCGCCACGCCCTGTTCTCCGCCCCGCCTTTGGCTCCACCCCCCTTGAGGAGTTCCGAGAAAAGGGCGTTCCCCTCCTTCCCCCTCCCCGCGCCATGACGGGGCGAGAAAAATCCGTCCTGGCGCCGGCCAGGAGATGGCGGAAGAAACAGTGCGGGAAACACCGCGCGCCCACCGTTGCGCTCTCTTCTTTCCCTCCTTGCGTTCGACGTTTCCACGCGGTAAATCCGTTAGTGTGGACCGTGGAGGATGGGTATTCACAGCGGGGAGTGGCGAAGATGGTGTGTGTGTGTTAGGTGAATTGGAGCGCGTTGCCATTGTGGGTAGTTGTGGCGTTGTTGTTTGGATGGCGGTGCGCGTTGTTGAAGTGGTGCGGGTTGAGGTTGAAATGTGGTGTTCAATAATGAAAGAACAGAAAAACGACTAACTCAAAGTGTCGCAGCCCGAATGAACACATAATTCCCTGCTAAAATAGGTTGGTAACAACAAGTGACTAAAAAAATCCAACCTACGGGACTAATGAGTAATTGGCGAATTCCACAGCCGTAACAATATTATATGTAATATTATATATAATATCGGGCGTATAAAAATAATAGTTGTAGATAAAAAACACAGAAAGAAAACTAGAGGGGCACAACTCGGGAGATGCAAAACCTCCGCCGCCAATAGCTTGTTTCACTCAAGTAACCTAGATCTTATCATTAATAGATGTCAACAGTCTACAGGTAAACTTTTCTCCAACATTTTTTTTGGTGGGGGGGGGGGGTGAATCACTAAAACATGTGAAATGCAAAAAAAACAAACAATTTTGTTGAAAAAAGTTCAAAATTAATTTCTATAACAATTTTTGGGGGGGGGGGGTGTGGAAATCACTTAAAACCATTGTAGAAATGCAAAAAAAATATTTTTTCCTCTAAACTTATTTTGGAGGGGAGGGGGACCAAGTCCAAAAATCTTAATGCATGATCCTTGATCCATTACCAACCCGTCCACCAAAGTTCGTCGAATCCGTCGAGGAGTTTTTCCGTAATACAAAAAAACTAAACTTTTCACGCTCCCCTCACGCTCACGCCGGGGGTAATCGCTATACGCTCCTGTCTTCGACAGGCGTAGCTAGAAACGAATCGTAATCACAGAGACATGACAGAGAAATACATAAACGCTAGGTGGTAGTCTGGTATGTTCTAGTTATTGTGAGAAAGAATGTTGCTATGGAACCCTCAGCGTGCTTAAGCAACGGCGAAAAACCTCGTAAAATGTGGGCGGTATTTAACGAAAAAACACAATCTCAGCATTAAACCTTCAGCGAAATCATGAATTCCTGTCTAATCCTCAGGGTCATATCGCCCATCGAACGGGGCCCATCGCGTTCAGGTGTATAGTATTAGGCGACTAACCCAGTCCGCCTAACCGGCATGGCTGTCTGTCGTATTCTGTCTCGAGCATAGCTCCGTGGTTTTGATCGATCCTGATAAAATTTGGTGGGAGGTATATATCATGATCTAGTTGTGTTTCCTGAGAATGGGCGTGGTTCCCATTAGGCGGAGCACAGCCCAAAAACGTTTTTTAGGGGTAGCCGATTATCAAATTTACATCTTCTCGAGGGGCTGTTGTTCGAATCTGGCAGGTCTTCGGCATTGGTTTGCCAATCTGGCACCTTGCATAGCCCCACGGAGCTCGATTTTTTCATTTTCGTCCCACAGGCAAGATCACAAACTTAGAAAAATGCAGAATTGACATTAAAATCATAGACCGGCCCAAACTGTTGAGAGCAAAGTAGACAATATTTTTTAGGCATAATTGAGGTCATTCCCACGAAAGTCTTGAAACCATTTTCTCTATCTCGAACACTTGCCTGGCCGCCCCCTTAAGTTGTTTTTACGCATTATCATCAAAGTAAGGATAATCCAGTGAGTGCGAAATTGCATACAAGCCCTATAGACGTATTGTTCCCAATGTCCCAGAGAAATTTGCCACCAAGGTAATAAATCCTTGACCTTTTGACCTTTAAAAGTTCACAAGTCACCTTCAAAAGTTGTGGGAATCGAACCGGTTTTCGACCTCTTCAACGAACTCAAACTCCGAAGCATAGCCGGGGGGGGGGTTGGGGGGTATCCTGTTCCTTCTTATTTAATGTCACAACATGTTTTGTGACCTTTAAAGGTGCTATGCAAAAGGTCAAATTTTGAATTGTGAAACCGTTTCGACTTTGCTAATAGACCTACCTCCACACAGGATCTTTAAACGTCAAATCAAATGTCTATCTGACCTGAAACAACTCCGAACGCGGACTTGCTCTCAGCCTCATCTTAATCGACTGCATAATAACTAACAATACACAAATGCCTATGCACGCATCCTGTTGCCTATTGACATCTGAGAAAGTCGCGCGACAACATCGTCTCCAGTCTTACCTTGTACAAGTATAATGCAAAGTCGAAATTGCAAACTTGAGTACGAACCGGTTTCGACATGGAAAGCCCGAAGAAGACGACGATGACGCCGGACACATAACAATAAAAATTATGAACAGCTCCAGACATTAAAAACTACGCACTTAAATATATTTATCGGGCATAAGATTAAACATGCTGATAACACCTAACTGCTGTGTATTAAAACCTCATGCCGTACTATACACACTCTGAGAAACAGTGTGTAAAAACTCAGCGGATGAAAACTAGTGATTAAACACTCGTTATAAAAACCTCACCTGTATAACACCGTTACCACTCGTGGTTAACACAGCGTATAAAACTCACGGGTATAACACCCTGCGGTTAAAAATATGCTGTTAAAACACTCACGATAAACCACCTGGAAAACCCTCATGTAAAATCCCCACTTGGTAAAACGCTGAAACTCTGCGGTATAAAAACCCCACTGGTAAACACCTTGGTAATCAACTTCATGTTAAAAACTCACCATTACAGGTATAGAGGGTACTACATGACATCGTGCCTGACCTTATCATCACATAGAAACACCCAGACATAAGAACCCCCAGAATGACACGCCACAATAAAATCACGAATGATTAAAACACCAGCCCATTATAACACACCCTCGAATAACCTCGCATTTAAAACTACTGTGACCTGCCCGATATAAACACACACATGAAATCACTCCACATAAAACGCGCAACTTTAACTCCACCATTTCACTCGCACAAAAACACCCACTTAACCTCAGCTATTGACTCAGCAACATAAAGCACTGCAGTGACCACGCTCCAGTCTACACACAATATGCACGGGTCGAAACATGGTATCGGAGGCGACGCAAAGAACATGGAGACGTTTTATACCGATATACTTTTTATATATAAAACATAGCGTTAAAAACACTCCAAGAATTACCTGGATGGATTAACACCTCATCTGTGATCAACAGAAGTTGGTGTCAAAGCCACCCCAATGCTCCGTTATAACATAATCGTATCAAAAGACTAGCTAATAATTATTTTAATAAAGCATTGCAGTGAAGTCTGATCCAAATAAATTAAGCAGTAATGTATTTGGTATTTAATCGTGAAAAAAATAGTGTGGGAGATAAAAACATAGAAAGGAAAAAAACTTTAATACTTGATGTACAAATAAGTAAGTTCAAAACAGTCAAAAATTAAAATAAATTGAAATTATTTTTTAATCACTTAACCAACTACATCAATAAATACCCCAAAACCCCATGCCAATATCGCACCTAGTACACATTAAATGACTGGCAAGCTTCAATATAACTTGCATCCAACAAACTTTACGTTTGATGTGCTACAAAAAGTTTAAGTTCAAAACAGTTGTCAAATAATTAAACATTTAAATTATTTTTCATTTCAAACTTTCACGACATCAATAATTACCCCCAAAAGAAGCCTCACTGCCAAATTCACATCCTTTACACAATTAATGCATGGCAAGCTTCTAAATAACTTGCAACAAAAAGTTTTAACGTTGATGTCTTCAACAAGTAAGTTCAACAAACAGGTAAAATTTAAAACATTTGGAAATTATTTTAATTCAACTTCATCACATTCTAAATTGAAACTGAAGGACCAATATTTGGCTCCTCCTAGCGTCGCGTCACGTTTTTCTCAGGTACGTGTGACCTGGACTGGAAAGAAACTCGACCATGTAAGAGTGGCATCGCACATCGTGCCAATAGTTAACTTCAACTCTGAAGCAAGAATAAACACTTTCGTTTTACATTCGTTTACTGGCGACGTGTATCCGTCACCGCTCTGAGAGGCTTCAGGACTCATACATCATCGTACATCGCGGAACGTCATAAACGTCTGCGCATACAGACCGTACGCTGAAGAGGTGTAATTCCACTCCTCGAAAAATAGCGTCTGCAAGTGTAAAACCTCTTGCGCACATGCTGATACCTCAGAATGTGAATTTGACACAAAAAAAAATGTAACAAGAACATGGATCTATCATATATTCAAATACTGAAGGACCAATTTTTGCTCAGCGTCGCCTCACGTTTTCTCATACTGGTGACTGGACTGACAGAACTTCTGACTGTAGAGGCACGCACATCGTGGCAATAGTTCAACTTTCACTCTGAAGCAGAACAAACCACTTTCGTTGAGCGGAGAGGGCGGAGGGAGTGAAGAGGCGGGTGGCAACGGTTAAGCAAATTTTGGACGGTGGTAAGCAATTCAAATCGGTAAATGGGGCGGGGATGAGTGGGCGGGGCTGGGTGATAGAGCAGGTGTGAATGTAGGGGGTGGAAGGGGGGCGGGGCCCGGGGGAAGTGGGGCAGGGGAATCAAAGACCAGGTTGTGTCGGGGAGTGAAAGAGGCGGAGGCGGCCGGGGTAATAAATATTTGGGCGGGATAAGCAAATTGAACGGGGGGGGGGATGGGCAGGGCGGGGAGATAGGCCGGGAGACAAGCACGCCTTCCAGGTCCATGTCCCTCGATAAGGTGACTGGTGAGGGTGGTGAATGAACGGAATCCGTCCCGTACGGGTGTTCGCTAGTCAATCATATACCCAAAGGAACCCTCATTCACAAAATACAGCACCTAGACACATATTAAATGGGAAGGCAGCTTCTAAATAACTTGCCCAAAACTTAACATTTTCACCTCACGTGCGACGCTGATGCTGCAGCCCGGCTGTATCCTATAGCCTCTGTCCTCAAACGGAGCCTAAACACCGTCACTCCCACATGATAATAAACACCATTGCCACATTATAACAAGAAGGTATATACAGAATGTGCTACTACCATGGAAACAGCATCCTGTTGCCATGGCAACCACTTAGATACGAACTCACTGCCACATTATTAAAAACACCTCCAGCAACATGGTTCAAGACCCCTAAAAGGACACATTTCCCTCATATCTGTACCATATATTAGCTACAAGAACGACTGACACTTCTAGCGATTCAGCAGGAGGTATCTATATGTGTTAAATTCATGGAGCTGCCTCTTAAATTAAACAACATTATCCGGGAAAAACAAATTTTACACGGCCGATCACAGATGATTTTTAACTTAAGAAAACATTATTAAGAAACACCAGTCACCCCACATATTAAAAACACCTCCAGCAACATTATTGAAAAACATCCTCACTGGCACAAATTTTATTATTGCATATATAAAAAACCTCAGATGCGTGTATTAAAACACACTCACTGCCCATTGATTAAAAAACAACCTCAACTTTCCCATGGTAAACCTATGTGTTAAAACACTCACCTCAACCTCACTCCCATATCTATGCTGCCACATTATAACAAGAAGGATATAACAGAATTGTGTACTACATGGAAACAAGCATCCTGGTTGCCAGGCAACCACTTAGATGACAACCGATGTCAACGATACGCCGTCTCCACAGTCGTACCTAATTAGCAACATATGAAACGTGAAAGTTGAAATTACTTGGAATTAGAGTGCGGAAGGACGGTACGACGGCAAGACAGACAGAGACGACGCGACGACCGATCACATAATAGTCCCGATTATTTCGGCATTCTGGCATCTCAGAATGATCGTCATGCTCAAGAGTCTGTAAGTCATAAACAAACATCGCAGAAGATTAAAACAAATCAGAGACGCAAGTTGAGCACAATATATCCCAAACAAGATAGTTACAGAATTGTGCTATAAACATGGGAAAACAGCCTCCGGTTGCCATGGCACCACTTCAGATCAGAACGTTTGGTCGCCGACACACCGCCTCCCAGCTTACCTATGTAACCAAATGAAACGTGAAATTGAAAACTTGGAGTAAGGCGACAGGAACGGACGGAACGGAAGACAGACTAGACGACGACGGACGAACCGCGTACACATAATAACGCCCATATATCGGGCGTATAAGTCCACATTTTGTTCGTGTGTTGTTTGAAATAACGTGGTGTAGTTAAAAAATTGAAAATAATGTCGCCAGCCCCAAGAATTTCGATAATAAATCCAACCTGATGATTTCTGACGGTGTTTTATCCCTTGCGATCGTGCGTTCCGTGTGCACCAAAGCCCGAGCCAGAAGAGAAACACTCAGGATGAGTGCTGACTCTGCTGCACGCGTGATCTACTTACAAACAGAAGGAGAATGTATATTACACAGAATACCTCGTTTCGACCACTGCTGCATATTGTGGAGGCAAAGTGTACTTGACAAGGCACTAATGAGCAGCAATATCCCCGCAACTAAACAGAATAAGGAAAATTTTTGACTGTGAATGAAATGTTTGAGGAATGCAATGGATGAATACCATGCTTACGTGAACTTCGTGAACTTGGAGCGTTTCAGGCAGATATTCAAAGAAAAATGCTGGAGGATGCATTCCAAATCCCCTAAGCCTCTCTCAGAAGGGAACTCGAAAAAACCCCGACAACTCAGGGAAGCCGGCACGGTGATGCAAAAAGGCACAAAGCAGCATGAGATACACGTACTCCACATGCACGGAGTATTTACACTTGAAAGATACACCGAGGAAACACAATCCGAGCATCGACTCGACAAACTGCAGAGGCAGAATCCAGCAAGCTCGGAATCTGAGTAAATCGCAATGGTGCAGACCCCTCGGAAAGTTACTGAAACAGATGTGAGAAATCAGAGTATTGAACGCTCTTCAGCATGATCATGAGCTGGATTACCCATAATGGAGCAGCACTTTGAAGGCCCTGAGTTGGGTGCTGTCCACAAACATCACAGAGACAGTTAAATAAAGCTCGGGCCCGAAGAGTCAGATTTGCAGGCAACTTTGATATCATAAGATGCTTGAAGAGAGAGAGTCATGTCATGCAGAACCTTCCACTGATGATTTCTCCAAAAGTCTCTCGATAGAGGTTCTTCCAACAGGATTGGGATGGCGACCTACCTATCACACCCATTCATAAGACAGGAAGCAAGCAAGCTCCTGAAACTCGCCCTAGTATTACATCAATGGTTGGTAAAGGCTTGAAGGGGGGGGGGGGAGGGGGTACAAACAAGATGGCAGAGCAACACCTGAAACCCACAAACTCTCACGACGGTCAGCACGTGTTTAGGCCGAGAAGATCGGCACATCACATGTCACATGCTTACGAGGGACATGTGGATATTTTCTTTAGACTTTGCAAAACAGTTTATGCGTTTCCACACAGAGGTAATGGAGATTGCATCACTGGTATCGGAGAACAACTTCTTCCTCGGTTGGAACATCCTATAAGAAAGGCTTCAAAGAGTTACGATAACGGGATGAGCTCAAGCTGATGTCCTGTAAAAGTGTCTCCACGGGTCGTGTACCGGACCCTCTTTTGTTTAAATCTCTATTAACGATCGCCACCAATTTACAAGAATTTGTGGACATTTTGCTGATGACACGGAAAATGAGGGTCCATTAACATCATGGTCAACAGACGTGCCTTCAACGATTAACAAATACGGAATGTTCCACCAACTGCGAAACTCCCCTTCAGTGAAACCAAAACAAAATGTCCTGCATGTTGGAAGGAAACAGTAAAGAGTGGTACCACAACGAGTACGTCACATTGCAGATGTCCAAACAATGAAAAAACCTTGGTTTGATTGTTGACGAGCTTAACTTCATCAGATATCTCAAAATCCATTCTCAAGGATATCAGAGCTTCGGATATGAAAAGAGCTATCTCACACTGAACAATGAACGGACACTGCGGAGAGCGACACCTCCGCCAGCTGAAAGTTCACCTTTATCCCACACCGGTAAGCCGTACCTGGATCCCGATCTCGAACCAAAATGGCATCAAGTCGTCCTCGTCACACACACAACCTGTCCCTACATTTAGTAGGAACTCCGTCACTAAGTTTGAGAGATATCCGCTCATAACACAACAGGACAGGGTGAAAAACATAAACCTGTAACACAGTCGATGGGCCAAATGTTCTCTTCTTCATAAAGTCCCTTCCAATCTTGTGTCCCGCCGTCATTCACTCTACTGTTTATTACTCACACAGACTGCAACCATGAACTTACACGTGACCTGATTAAATTGAGGCCCGATTTCTCGATCCCGCGAAAACCAGATGGCCCGATTTCTCGATTTCCCGCCAAAAACGCAGACTGGCCCGATTTCTCGATTCCGCCAAAACGCAGACTGGGTCCGATTCTCGGATTCCGCCAAAACGCCAGACATGGGCCGATTTCTCGGATCCAGCCAAATACGCAGGACGGGCCGATTTCTCGGATTCCGCCAAAAGCAGACTGGCCCGATTTTCGTTCAAAGTCGCGATTCTGGGATTCCGCCCAAAGACGAGGCCGATTTCTCGGATTACCGCCAAAATCGCGACTGGCCCCGATTCTCGGATTCCCGCCAAAAGAGAGTGCGCCGATTTCTCGGATTATACCGCCAAACAGCAGACGCCCCGTTTCTCCAACGCGACTGCTGATCCGGATTCCGCCAACGCAGACGCGCCGATTTCTCGGATTCCGCCAAAACGCAGATCTGGCCCGATTTCGGATTCCCGCCAAAACGCAGACTGCCCGATTTCTCGGATTCCCGCCAAAAACAGGACGGCCCAATAATGCCGTCGACTGAAAACTCTTCTGCACTTATCATGTCTCCACCGTTCAATTACTTCAAACATCACATCACACCCAGTCAGTTATGAAGCACATACAAGTTTTTAAACATGAAGTTTAAACCGACAACTCACCGATCCATCAACAGGCAGTGGGAAACCGTTCCTCCTCATTCAAACGAGGCGATCAGTGCGCATCCGAACACGTGATTCTTCTTCTTGTTAAAACTTGTATAATTGTTGGTTTCAACATCGGTTTTCCTTGAGGCCTACCCTTCTCCCCGTGTGTTTACGTGATATCGTTTGTTGTATTTTCTCCTGTTAACATCAGTTTATATTTCTCACTTCTCCCTCCTATCCCCCTGTTTCGTCGACAAAAAAACAACAAACAAAGCCACACAAACAATCTTCCCTCACATTGATTCCCGACGTCGCCCACGCTCACTTCTACAACTCTTCTCTCTTCCTTCTAACCATCTACTTTTCCGACCCAATTCACAAACGCTTCACGATTTTCTTCAACTTTTCATTACCAAATGTAACACATCTGAAATTTTTTTTGTCTTTCAGCTCTCACAGTAACACCTCCCGAAACCACGTGTTTCCCGGACATCCTCTTCTCCTCTTCCTGTAACTTCTACGAACGACAACATTCCTTCAGTTTTGCCCGACCAAACTTCACCAAACACCTCGTACATTTTTCATCAACCTTCCATTCGTCTGGAATCTAATCAAAAAAAATATATAAAATAAATCACCGCTCTCTTTAAACTTAACCAACTTCCTTTTCAACCCACGTGGTTCTCGATATTGTATCATATATCATACTCTTTCTTCTTCAATGGCTGTTCAATTCGACCTTTCCTCCATCCCGGGTCCACACGTCCACTTTGTATGTTTCTTTTCTCCATTCTCTCATTATCCCTCATGTTTTATCTTTAAATGCACAGTCTCTGCCATTAAAGAGTTCTAAATCCCAGTTTGTAATTCATTTCGGTTCCAATCAATCGTCCTTTTTAACAACTTCAGTCCAATCACTCCACCTCTTAAAATCTACCCCTCCTAACCCCTCACCTGTATCCCCGTCTCCTTACTCCCACATTCTGCCCCTCGAACTCCCTCAGGTCTAAGCACAACCTCACTCTTCTGCCTCATACAAGCTCCTCCTCCTGGTCCCAAACTGTGTGGTGTTCTAACATCTGTGGGCTCAATTCAACCCTCAACATGATCCTCTCTCCTCAATCAGTACACTCATCGCATCACGACACTGCCTCCTCCCTTCAGAACACTCCCCCTTCCCAACCCCTCAAAGTCTTCCCCCTCCCACCTTCCCATGGGCCTCCCCACCTAGGCCTGCTGATCCTATCGTCTCCCCCCTCTCAATGCACACCTCACATCTTCCCCCTCCAAGCTTCCCCTTCACCAAGGTCCCCCCGAACATCCACAAAACTGGCCTCTTCCGCCACCCTCTCTTCTTCCATATCATCAACTACACCTCTCCTATCTTCAACTGCTCTGCCCCATCTTGTGCTCCCCACTGTACCACAAAACCATCACCCTGAGCCTTTCCTCATCCCGTCCCTCTCCCCTAGCTCTTCTGTAATCCACCACACTCTTTCAATAAGTCTCCGACCCCCCCCCCCCCCACCCCTCCTCCTCGTCCTCCCTCCAATCAACCTCCTCCCCGACCATTCCTTCACAGTGTGACCCAAATCCCAGGCCTTCCCTCAAACCTGAAGATCTTTCCATGCAGTTGTCACTGACAAACCAGACATAATCTGCTCACAAAAACTTTCCACCTCAAAGCGCTCTCACTCCCGGTATTTTCCCTTGTTACTCCTTTCTCCGATATGACAGACCTGAGCTCATCTGCGGGAGTTTCTCTTCATCAAAGACGTTCCTCACTACCATGCACGACTTTCTCCCCACACCCCCAGGAATACTTCTGGCTACGGCTTCCCCTTCACACCACCTCATGATATATGTTGTGTGTGCCGTCCACCAAACAGTGATGACTCCATTTCCCTCACTATCCGAAAACATGGACCAACTTCCATCTTTCTCATCCAAACACTCTCTCCCATAGCTGTGGTACTCAATTGTCATCATGCCAGTTGCTTTTGTAGTTACCTCTCTCACCTATCATGGCACTTCAACAAAAAGACTTCTGCGACTCATCGACTGACTCAATCGATCCACTTCCGACACGATCTCAACCAATGGTCCTCCATCTTCTTTGGAATCTGACTTTGACAAAATTCCTGAAAATATCTGCTGTCTCCTCCGCTCCAATCTTCTTGTACCACCGCCTTGTCAAAGTGACATCTCTCTGGCTGTTATCAGAAACCACCTCAGTCGTCCATTCTGCATTTCACTCAAGCCGACTGCAGCGGTGTCCAAGCAGCCATCAAACTTCGAGACTGGTCTCCCATCTCTACTTCTCCATAATCACACCATCCAGGAATTCTTTCAAAGAAAACTTCGGTCTCTAATGCACAGACTTATTCACATCTCGTATTCAGTTGTTCCCCTTCCTCCCGCCCTTGGTTCACTGAAGCTCTGTGGCGAGGCAGTTGTCCTAAACAACTTACCTTCACCTCATGGAAGCAACCCAACTGACAGGAATCTCAGTTCCTTCCATAAAGCTCGGAACATAGTGTGATCTACCCTCAGGAGAACCAGAAAACATCATCTGTATAATCTCAGTATTAACCTTTCAACCTCTCCCCTCCTCCAAATCCTGTGGCGTCTCGTCAAATCTGTTTTGTGTATGTTCCCCTCTCATCCCCTCCTTACCACAAATGGCCGCACTGCATACCACATGTGAAAAGGCTGAATGCCTCAATCTGTGTTTGCTTCCTTTCTTGTGCCCGAAAAGCTGGAGTTCTTTCATGTGTCCAAACCCACGCTTTCCGTACCACCTGACCTAGTCGACACCCAGGTATCCTGGACTCTGTGTCCTTTTCTCCTGACAAGTGGAGATTGTGCTGTCAAACCTCGACTCAGATTCTGCAACCGGTCCAGCGGCATCACCACGTGTCCAAAACCTGCTCCTCTGCTCTTGCTCACCCTCTTTCTATTCACCCTCTCTTTGCCCAAGGTCCCCTCATCTGCTTGGAATATAGCCCATGCATAATGCCCTGCATTATGCAGCTCAGAGTAAGACTTTATGCCCTGCATAAAAAAGGTGCAAAAACGATCCCTGCAACACAGACCAATCAGCCTTCTCCCAATCATCAACATAGTTATGGAATCCATCATCGCTTCAGACATTAAACCCTTCCTCTTCTCTAATGCTTGATTTCGATCATCAAATTTGTTTCAGACCAGCTCACTCCACCCTGGGATATGCTGCTTCTGCACTCCCACACAATGGATGGAGTCCTCAATGCCAGACATGAAATCAGAGCCATATCCAACATATCGTGTGCTTTTGATACGGTCTGGCAAAATGCCCTGCTCACGAAACTCCCTTTCTATGGTATCCAAGCATCTCCATCATTGCTTGCACACTTCCTCTCCTGTTGCAGTCAACGTGTGGCCCAAAATGGAGTTCTTCATCTCCTCTTTCCTTCCAGGCTGGAGTTCCACAACGCACGTCTGGGCCCTGTTCTTTTTCTGTTTCATCAATATCTCTCCAACTCTCTGGAAAATCCTCTTTATCCTTTACTGATGACTTCGCCGTCTGCCGTACCATCTGTCACCCTAAGACTCGGCAAGCAGCAGCTTCTTCATCCTCTGTAGATTCTGGATAAAACACAAACTGGTCCCAACAGTGGAACATGTCTTCCATCCTGGACTAATCTCACACTCCCACTAGTCTCTCCAAAGGACCGCCTTGAAACCCCCCACCCCCATCCACTTTCTCAACAATTCTGAAGAAGTCCTTTCATTCAAACTTCTGGTCTCACTGTCCTGCCATGATCTTTCCTGGGAAGCCACATTTTCAAGCTGGCCTCCAAGCCAGTCGCCACTGGGCATCTTTCCATCATGCAAAGTCGTTCCTTGCACACCTGAGCTCCTGACCATTTACAAAGACCACACTCTTACAGAGTTCTGCCATTAGCATCTCCTGGCTATGAAACATTCCTGAAGGGTCACAACTCTCGACACAGGTACTAAATGGCTCAATCTCCTCGCAAGCTGGGACTCATTTTACCTCCTCAGAAGGATGACAGCCCCCTGGTATAATTCAATGCCAACTGGAATTTGAACTCAGACCCTAGGATGCCAAACCCCCCCATTCACCATGAAGCCACACCAAGCATCCAAAAACAATACGTAGCACGATATTTCAGAAAGTGTGGACGATTCAGACACAAAAAACGAGGTATGATGTTAGGAGTGATAAGAAAACGCCGAACCATTCGATTTTCGTTCAGGTCATTTGGAATGAGATTACCTGATGGTGAGGAGCAGTTTGATTGACCCCTGCATGTTGTACACAAATCGAAAGCTTGCTGATGGATCTCTGTCCAAATGTCTCTGTTCGACATGCGGGTCTCTGTTCGATATGCGGGTCTCTGTTCGACATGCAGGAGTCTCTGTTCGACATGCAGGTGTCTCTTTCGACAGCAGTGTCTCCTTCACGTCTCTGTCGAGATGACAGTGTCTCTGTTCGACATGCAGCGTCTATGTTTATATTCATACATCTCCCTTCCTGTGTTTCCTCCCTTTGCTGGAGTTTGATTCCTGTTCTTTGTTCAGCTCAGAGTAAGACTTGATCGTGTTTCCGTTTTTCGTTGGTTTCACTGTCTATGGTGGTGATGTTGACTGTTTTGCTTGCGGGAGTATCTGTTCAGCCTGATGATGTCTCCTCTCAATTTGTTCGTGTTCTTCGCCGATCGGTTCAGTCCGTAGTACAAATTGCTGTTGTTTCAGGACATGTTGGATAACTGGGACGTGGTTTTCTTGAGATGCACTTCGGTTGTGGGGTAATCTTGGTCCGATTCCTGCTGATTCCATCACCTATC
>JAXMNL010000632.1:2981-19373 GCA_035128595.1 Eptatretus atami
TCCTTCATGTTTGTTTATTCTGAAGAAAGCCTGGCATCTCTCATTACCAGTGTCGCTCCATCGCGTGCACCTTGTGTTAGAATGCCATCTAAATGCTGTCGGACCGCTATTGCGGGACCCGTGTATTAAAGTGTGACCTGCTTTGACATTCCGTATTTTCCACTTTTTATATATTGTATATATTTATTTAATCAGGACTGGTCTCCTTTATCACATGGAAAATGGAAATCACCCACCTCACGGCATTACATTAAAAAAGGTGAAAGGTGAAAAAAATGGGATCCTCTTAACTTCCAGCCCAATTAGCTTAACTGTACTCCAATGATCAGCAAGGTCATGGAATCCATCATTGCAGTGAAACATAAAATCATTCCTCTTACTACAACAACCTCATCTCAGATCATCAATTTCCGATTCAGACCTGGTCACTCTTACCTTGGAACATGCTGCTTCTACTCTCCCAACAATGGTATGGAGGCCCTCGATTATCAGACATGACATCAGGGCCGTCTCTTTGGACATATCGAGCTTTGATTACAAGTCTGGCATTCTACCTTGCTCTCAAACTGTCTGCTATGGAATCAAGGCCAACACGACCCACTCTTTGGGTAACTGACTTTCCTCCATTTCTCGTAGTCTCAACGTTGGTCTAACCGAACCCTTTCTCTCCTCTTCCTGTCAAGGCTTGGGTTAAATATACAGTTTTACAGAAGATATTATAAAGTTCGACTAGTTACCAGAAGGCAGTCTCGGCCCCCATATATCCTAATCATCAATGATCTCACTGACTCTGTATATTATCTCTTTGCTGATGACTCCACCTCTGCCGCGGTGACATCTTCTTTATCCTTCTGACAGACAGGCAGCAGCCTCTTCCCTCTCCTCAGACCTTGACAAATCACAAAGGCTGGTCAAACACAATTTTCTTTTGTATCCATATTCGTCCACCTTGTGTTTTCTCCCTTACCATCGTCGTTACCTGCATCCCTTGTTTGTCTATCTCAGACTACTTTTCCCTCCGTCCTGCTGTTGTTTCCCCTTTCTCCTGTTTGTTCATCTTTGTTATGTTGTGTTCCTGATTTGTTTCTGTGTAATTGCTCTTCCACGAGCCTAGGACCTTTTTATTTATTTATTTTAAAACAATGCCCCGACATTCAAGGAATTTTTTTTCAAGGAACGAAGTCCCCGCGTAATAAGCGGGGTTCCGCCGGCATTGTGTTCAGGTTATCCCTCAATTTACGGAACGCTCGGATTAGGTTTTCTTCCCGATAAACAAAGCGACTTTTATGGATGTTTTTTGATTTACATTCACATTTTTCATAAACGAAATTAAAATACTATACGGTACAGTGGAGAGCACTATGGAGGAAATTTTCAAAACAATGCTTCACTCCTTAGCTGAGCCACCTCCCTGTATGCGGTACATGAGTACGCCTCCACCTGAGCAAGCACCAAGCGTCCGGTCTACCTTTGGTCGCATCTTTGCCTCTCATTGTGAAGTGTCCACAACCTCAAGAAGGATTCAAGCAAGAGAAACTTGCTCAGGCGGAAACTGCCGCCCCAGCGAAACATTCCCTCCAGGTGATGATGCCGGACATGAAACATGGGCATCGTAAAAGGTAATGGAGAAGGGACGAGAAGCTCCCCATCATATTCCCCTTGAAAAGGTTTCGGATTTTGTATTATGAACATTAGTGGATTTATTAATGCAAATGCGTTTTATTTTAAAGTTTTTTTTACTTTAAAAATCATGCGAAAGCGTTTTCGATTTTTACCGTTTTTTTTTTCCCGTGTACATTCTGTTTCTTCCAGGTGCGCATTCCATTTCATAAATTGAGGATACCTGTACAACAAAAAAATGGCGAGTGCTAAAACTTCACGACACCAAGAATCCCTCATACTTCTCCACTTCCATCTTCCTTTTCCAACCCCCTTCCATTTCTTCTTCTTTCCATTTGTCTTCTCGGTTACCTTTTCGTTGCTTCAATAACTATAACATTGTGGATTTGCCTCTGAGCTCGCTTTCGAGGGGAATTGTATCATTGCTCAAAACTTTTGTTCTCCGTTATTTCCTAGTTTGTGGTCAACTGCTTCCTTGCCGTACCTGGACTTTCGTGTGGGAGAAAAGGGCCGGGCCTGCCTGGAACTTTGTTTGCGTCTGACTGCCAACTGCAGTCGGAAGAAAGAATGCGCAGAAGGTGTTGCCGCTTTTGTGCGTGGAAACGGGTTCATGCACGAGCAGGTCGTGAGCATGTTGTTTGCACAGGTTTCGTTGCTGCAAGTCAAGGTTGTTGTCCAGGGTATCTCAAGAAGACCCATGGACAAACTTTGGTTTGTAAATATTTTTAGCACCACAATGATACAACGAACACCCTTTGTTTTATATGATGCATAAACCCTCAAGTTTTCTTTATTTTCAGGTCCGGTTGTTTAATTGAAAAGAAAATGGCGACTCCACAGAGGATTTAGCTCGGTGCGTCGAACGGTTCATTGAGACGAGATCCGACACGCAAGTTCAGCGCCAATTTTCTGTACAAGCTGTGCGAAGGAATCCCGCCATCGCGGACTAGTAATCAGAGAGTGGTACTCGAGGTTTAAGGAGTGATGGAAGTTGTGAGAAACAGAAAGTTTACCGTCGACCAAGCACAAGTGGCAGCAGACATTGAACGATGTGCGTAAAATCATTTCAACAAAGTCCAGAAAATAAAACCGACACGCATCCAGAGAACGGGGACTAGCAAGCCCCAACAGTACCAGGATTTTGCATTAAAGACTGAAGCTTTATTGTCTATAACATTGGTCCCCAACCTGCGGCCGAGGCGCATGCGGCCCGCGAGCCTTATTACTGCGGCCGCGAGACTTTTCAATCAAAACACATTTCCATGTTAGCAATTTTTAAAGGGGTTTACACAATGCCACTGCCGGCCGGCGCCGTGACCGAAAAGCCTTTAAACAATGCCAACTGCCGCTTACCGCCGGGAGGATGAAATCATTGCATCAATTTAAAAATGAATCAAATTTTTTTCTGGCTCCCAACATCCTTGGGAGTAGTGGGATCGGCCATGGATCCAAAAGGTTGGGGACCACTTGGTCTATAAGGTTGCAGATTCTGCAGGAACTCGAACCAAAATGATGCACCAAAATGCAAGGCATTCGCCTTAGAAATGCTCTAGTCGCCGTAGAGGATGACGAAGATTACCTGATAAAGGTCATGATTCACAGACGAAGCTTGCTTTTCATGTTATCGGGGAAGGTCAACCGGCACAACGTGAGGTTCTGGGGCTCTGAAACCCCCCATGTGGTCATTGAACACATACGCGACAGTCCAAAGGTCAAAGTGTGGTTGTGTGGACTTCTCTATGACCGCTTGGTGGGTCCGTTTTCTTTGCGGAGGATACGGTGAGGATACGGTACCTCAAACAATTACATGAACATGTCTGGAGGATTTCGCGTTCCCACAGATTGAGACCTTCAACCTTGATGGTCAACAGGACGGCGCTCCCTCATTGGCCTTCGTTCGTTCGAGCCGTCTTTTGAAAAGAAAATTTCCAGGTTGCTGGATTAGCCGAGACGGACAAACGCTGGCCACCACGATCACCAGACTTAACCCCCCACCCCTTGATTTTTAGCTTATCTGCGATTTACATCCAGATAAAGTGTTTCCACTGTTGCACTTGTCCGTCCGCGTCATTTCCTTCTTCGAGACAGAAGGCTGAGGACAGATTCGATTGGCCGATCGTGACTTCCCCACGTCAGCAAGTCTGTCCCGTCTTGTGAGAGAACGTCGGCACACTTGGCATCTCAGGACCAGCTCGGAACCTCCAGACCCAAACAGCAGCCCCTTTACTCCTGTCGTCAAGGGGGTGATGGGTTTGGAAGAGGATGAGAGGTGGAAATGGAAAAAAATCTAATCTAATTGTTGTTTAAATCGAACATCATCAATGGTCTTGAAGGCCTGTTTCAGTTGGAGCTGTTTCAACCACAACCTGAAGGTCGTCATCCCCTGTCCTCCTCATGATCCATTCTTCCCCAAATGACCCCCATAAGTCACCAAGCTGCTCCCCTTTTCCAAGTTGATTTTGATTCCCCTCCTCGCAATCCCTTCACAGCTATTTCGTTGTTCCTTGTCAGTTTGGTTTGTTCCTGAGTTGATCGCTCCCAACTCTTCAATGACCACACTCACCACAATCCGCAGCAGAAGTCAGATGCTGTGCATTTACAAGGAAAGACAGGAAAAATAACAAGTACCAGCCGGAGCCCATGGATAAAAATACAAAACGACAGAAAGGCCTTAGGCATGTTATTATATAGAAAGGAGGAGAGGATGGCGGACACCCTCCCCCCGAGAAGCAAGTTCACTCGACATTGTACACTTTGCTCAGCATACTAACTGTGCCTGAAGGAACTGCATGAGGTGAAGAGCCAGCCAGTGTGGGTATTTTGAGTGCAGTCGCACTCCCTCCCCCAAAGAAGCAAAGTTTAGCAAACAGTGGTTCGCCACCATGGGACGACGTCTTGCGTCTCGACTGCTGGGTCAGTGGTGAGGTTCGGTCGGGGGGGGGGGTGGAGCCTTCAGCTCCATAAGGATCGACGTCTTGTGTTTATTCTATCTATTAATTTCCAGCAATCTCTGTTGTGTGTGCTTGTGTGTGTGTGTTGTGTGTCTGCGACCGCTGTTTCTCGACACCACTGGTCCGATCGAATTGAAACTTGCAGGTATATTGCCGGGGCCCTGATGGGATGTGCCTTTTTCAATGGTTTGATATTAATCGGAACAAGTGCGGTTCCCAAGTTTATGGCATTTATTTACCAAAACCAATGACAGGACACGGTGCTATGACATCACGATTGACGTCACAATTCCTTCTTCTTCGTTTGATATGACGTCACAATTGATGCTGGGACCTGAGTATTGTGCCTTTTCAAGGTTTGATATCGTTTCTTCTTATCCGATTTTCATCTGTTTCCAAGTGTTTCCAAGTTATGGCCCATTTATTTTACCAAACCAATGACAGGAACACGTGCTATGACGTCACAATTGACGTCACCAATCCCCAATCCAAAAAAAACACCTTTATAATCAGGACGGACTCCCCTCACCGGCTTTAACGTGTTATTATCAAGAAGACAGAGAGAAACACAAATATATTTTGAAATGCTATTTCAAGGTATTCAGTGCCGGAGGGCCCATTTCCTCATTCCTCTTTTATTCATTCCCTTTCCCCGAAACTCCCCTCCATCTTCAAATCAAACCTCTTGTTGGCAATTTCTTGTTCACCTTGGGTCATCAAGTCCGTTACAAATTCTCTTCCATTGTCTATTTTAATTGTTCTTATTGTTTTTATTATTTTGCAACTTTTAATTCTTGAATGATGGTAACAGATAAACAAGTTATTAATCCAAACTCGTTTTTTTTTGTTGTTTAACTTCGATTTTTTTGCACCGAAAGTACCTGTGACTTGTTTCTTTTTGTTGCCTTTCTCTCCGTTGTCAGAGCAAAGCTACTCAAGCCAAATGGCCATGAAAGACTTGAGAGTGACCGACGTCTTGGCTCCGCACTTGCTGGGAGTATCAGGCAAGATTCGGCCTTTGTGACATGCATCACTGACGGTATTATCACCATGGTTATAATGTGACGTCGTCCGGGCGCTCGGGACGAGCTGCGACGCACACAGGTGTGCGAGACGACGACTGACGTTCGAAACAAACCGCAGCGCTGACCTCGCGACAAGTGACATACCTCGCAGGGCCACTTTGCGCCTCCAGTAATTTGTGACCGACGTATCTTTGTGACCTTGCTGTGTTTCTCTCTCTCTCCAATTATCAGCCGTACTCCGCAAGTTTGCCGCTTATTGCAGTGGAAGAGATGACAGATCATCAGGGAATACCATGTGCGAGCAACAATAATGTTTCCATTGATGCGCAGATTGAAAGTGTTTGTGCTCCGATGCCATTTGCTGAAAATTTTAAACTTTTATTCCTCTCTTCACGATGGCCCCAGATTATTGAAAGATTATCTCTCCTTTGGCTTCCTCTCTCACTTGGAACATCATCCGATAACCTTGCCCAAGGCATTGTGTTGTGAGCGACAGGACTCACCTTCTTGGGGTAAGTTGGGCCACGCGTGCAAGTTGTTCGATTTCTAACACCTTTTCTCACTGTTGTTTGTTCTTTCAGCTGCATTTTGTCTTCTTTTTATATATTTTTATTTTTCATTGAATATGGGACACAGTTTGGTGAATTATTTGTGCCCGCGAGGTTGATTCGCGTCGCCGTGAATCTTGTGCACGATTTTAGCAAGTTACCGGGAGTTCCATTTTCAACTCTACGGCAAGAACCGCTACAAGGAAAGCCAGCTCAGCTGCTGCTCTCACTCATATGGCCGTGTGCTCACGATATTCTGGCCGTAACCTCACGACCGACGCACTCCCTCCTCACCCACGAGGAAGAGTCTGGTTCATTGTGGACGTCACCGTGCCTGCTTGCCAACCTTTTCAAAAATTCCAATTGTCCCTCCTAAGGTTCTGGGGAGATGTATGAGGTGAAGACTTTTCACGGTTGCTTGGAAAGTGATAACTCTGAAAACGTTCTCATATTTTAAGAGGAACGAAACATTTATTTCTTTCAAAACTTTTCCATGGGACTGTTGAGGAGTCTCGATGTTTTGATCCTTCTGTGTCGCGATGCTCCAATGAAACACGATGTTTTGTTTTTCTTTCTCAGGTTGTATTTCTCATCCCAGCAGTGCTTACAAGCTGTTGGGAGTTGCTTTGCAAGAAAATGGTGACAGGAAGGAATACAGAATCTGCAGTTGGTACGTTGTGGAAATCATGAATGTTTCTTGTGTGAATTGATAGGATGTTTTGACGTGCACTACTCTTAAACATACCACAACCGTCATGGTGATAAGATGCACGCCAGACTTTGCTCCCAAGATTGCCGGAATGAAAACGTAGGTGTGAACAAATCACGCGACTCGGTTAGCGCACCTCGTCTAATGACATTTCATGGGACAACGAAAGGGTCTTATGCCCTTCCCGAATGGCAAACAAAGATGGGCAAACCTCTTCACTGCGTATTGGAACAATGTGAGGTGAGATCGATGGACAATTAAATAACAGTGAATTTCGAGTACATTTAATTGCTTTCTAACCAAAGGACACGAGGCAGATCCCCGTGGGACCTCAACAGAAGCTTAACAATATTAATTGGCTTGAAATCTGAGCAAAAAACTTCCCCATCTATTTTCCTAAAACAAAACCTCTTTGAAGAAGGTGAACTCACGAATTTCCAAAGATGACTTCCAAAGGCAGCCACCGTCCGTTGGGCATCGTTTCGTCATGCGAGTCTTTCTGAACATTGACAACTTACAAGGTCTTCAATCACTGTCCGATGGAGGACTGCGGACTCCCCCCTTTGACTGATGTCCCTGCATCACACCCTTGCCCTTGATTGCTTGTGGGGAAGTAAAAGCCTCAAATACATTGCGTATCCCCACGATGAAGCTGATTTACCGAGGCCGTTACTTTTACATCACAAACAGGTTTTGGCCTCTCTCCATTCTCCTGCCTCATTTTGCTCTTGCCCCCTCTGCCCTCTCTTTGACTCTGTACCTCACAGGTTTCTGCAGGATGCACACGTCTGCCCACGAACCCTCTTTCTTGTTTCAATCCCCAAATTCCAGGCCTCACTGCTCACCTCCGCTCATTTTTTTTCCTTTTTTCTCTCACCTGGGAACCAAAGTCCCCAGTCTGTTCAGTTCCCATTCTTCCCTCCCAGAGCTTCAAGGACAGCGTTCCACCAACTACCTGTGCTCATCTCTCATCCATACTTCGTCTATTTCTTCTACCCTAAATACCCAATACCAAGCACTCCCCGTTTTTCCAGGTGATTGTGATTTTCTCCCCCCTCTTTTATGTTTGTCCTTTTCTGTTTCATTCCCACGTTCCCCCTTCCTCTTCCTTGCTGTGTTGAATGTGCATCTTGTGCACGAGACGTTGTTCCTTCCCCCATCATTTGATTCTCACTTCTTTCTCTGCACTTCTATTCTGGGGTTTTCCCCCCCCCCCCCCTTTACATTGTGTTGCATTTCCATTCTGCTCTCTCTTCAATGAGCCTCGACCTGGAGACCAAAAGAAAAGATAACCTGACGATGGCCGACAAGACCAAATCATAGGAACCAATCAAAGAAAACTGCGATTGATAATTGAAATGGAGGGAAGTGCAAGTTGTGATAAGCCACTGGATGATGGTGGCCGGGGCGTGGACGAGCCTGTTCGGAGCCCGGAACTGGCTCGGTTCTTCACACGCTGTCGCAGCCTCTGTGTGGGATGGCTGTTGCCCCCTCGTGTGCACTGGAAAAAATCTCGCTCGAAGCTCCGACTGCCACCGCTCCCCACTTCGCCCTCCAGCTCAGCTCGTCAGCTGCCAGTTACTACGGAAAGTTTCAACAAACTGCTGGAGCAACTAACTTGAACCACTCCGCCGCCTTTTACCCCACATCGTAAAGTATGAGGCCATCGTCCTCTCCACCGTAACCTGCCGGTGGCATCCTCAGGTTGCCTTTTGCATCGGACTGTCCTCAGTTCCCAATGCTGTGTGGACCTGCAAAGAAAACGACGTAAAATGATAAAGTAAGAGGATTGTTGGATTTAACGAGATTTGCTGAGTGCTGCATCGTTCACAAACTACGTCTGCAGACATGAGATCTATCACAACCACAAAAGGAGTTCTCACCACTCCTTGTCACACACATTGCAATATCCATTCTTCATTCATCGTTATCATCTTCGATTCCCCAAAACGATTTTAAATTGTTGCTTTTCAAAGTGAATAGTGTTCAAAACCAGAGCAGCTGCTCCGGGAACTATCGATGCAAATGCCATCCGATGAAGATAGTTTGGACCGTTCATTGCATCTTCACTGAGGGTTACTGCTGTGCTACTGTACAGTGCCCTTTGGAGTAGGGAGGAAATTTATTAAATTGGCCAAGATACTGGCACAGAGTGGCCCACACCTATTGGACAGGTGTTCCAACATCCTTAATATTCCACAGGCAATGATAAACTGATTAAACGTCCCTTCGTTAGGATGGCCTACTCGACGATGTGACGCCCTGCCTGTGGAGTTGCTTGAGATGACAGTTTATACCAACTGGGCGGAAACCAGACTCGATAGCTGCCCACACATTCTAACTCTGAGTTATTGTCAGCCCATCTGTACGTCATAATGAAAAGCACATCTGGGAGCAATACAAAACAAAAGATTATTATCGATTGTACCTCAAAACACCCAGAATACACCTCCACAAAAAGTAATTGTTTCCAAGGGTGATCGGTTGCCTAACAATGATATTATCTCAGAATAATGCTGACTTTATTTTAAAAAAACCGAAACTTCTTTCCTTTGCATTGAGGTGCCAGCCTTTGCTTCTCAACCTAGATGAACTAAAAAAATTGGCATATTAAAATACATTCACTGGACGAGCATGAAAAGTTGAAAGTTACATGAAAGTAAATGTAACGAACTTGTTTATCCCACAAATACAGTTTTTTAAGCATCGCCTGAATGGAATTCTCTGTTCCTTCATCATCAACGACTCGTGTTTCTGCCCAGAACGGAAGAGATGCAAGCGGAAAAATATCATGATTTATCCGTGAAAGCCATCGCGGAACAACCTTGCAAGGCACCATATCCAGAAAGGACCAAAAAAAGTTCCTTTGATCGTCCTTTGATTTTGCATTTCATTTTCAAAAGCGGAACAATGCCTCCAGGCGTGAAACAGCTCACAAGAAAGTATCGCATCCTTTCTTGTTTTCATCGACTAAATGACGATCCATTGAATAGTTTGCGAAAAACTTTTCACACAAATACCATTTGTTCTTGGTTGTTTGTTTGTTTTGTTTGAAAATATTTGTTTTTGAATAAACTTTATGCGTCACCTTTTTTTGTCTGTGCATCGGCTTCAGACAAGAATAATCGATCGACGTGAGCTAAAAATGGTTTAGGATGTTTCCTTATCTGATTTGCAATGTGTCCGTCGTTGCAATTTCAAAATGGGAAACTCGGAGGACATCCAAAACAGTAGAAAAACCAAATGGTGGTTTTTTTTACACAGCCACAATATGAGACCCCACAACGGTGATTATTTTTGTTTTTTTTAACTTACCAAAGTGACCTGATGGGTGACGTTGACCAACTTTCCTTGCATTCCAGGATGTTCGCATCTTCCGCCGACTCAGCGAGAGCGGCACACCTCCGCCAACGCAATGTCTGATCCATTCAGAACATATCTGGCCCAATATGTTTTTTGAGATATCGTCTATATATTAAGTTTATCCCGATCTCTCAATTGGTGAAGAAATCAGTTAAAAAAATTTAATAATAAAATTTCCCCTGATCCTGAAAGAAAAAACAACAACAAACAAAAACACACAGGATATGGATTTCCCTCTCTTCTAAACATATATGAAAGATATGTAAATATAGGTTTTTATTGCAAAAGTGAGAGTGAAACAAACAAGCACAATGTGATGGCGGTAAAAAATTTAAAAAATAACCCTCAACCCCCCCCCCCCCCTACCCCACCAATCCTGAACAAAAAAAACAAAAACAAAACGGGACATTCATCACCCTTCACTCGCAGGCAATACATGAAGAATGATGATAAAAACGTTTTTATAACAAAGTTATGAGTTAGACAAAAACAAAAACAAGACTAATTACCAACTACCAAGCACTCCCCGTTTTCCAGCGTTGATTGTGATTTCCCCCCCTCTTTTTGTTTGTTCCTTTTCTGTTTCATCCCCACGTTCCCCCTTCCTCTTTTCTTGCTGTGTTTGTGCATCTTGCTGCACGACCACGAATCTAAAAAGGTCTCTAAAGACCCACGATCCATGGAAACGGTATCACCCTAAACCGAGAAAAAAAACCTTCTCCACAATGTCCGGACAACATCGAGTGGGGAAACTTCACACAAATGTCCCCAAGCCGCCGCGTGGACAAGTTCGTTAAGAATAATTGATCGGTCACATGGTTTGCGCGGGCTAGTGTTGGATCGAAAATAAAGAAATAATGTTTTTCTCTGGAACCGCTGAATCAATCGACGTGAAACTTCAGATTTTGAAAAAAAAAAAAAAAAAAAAAAAAACAAGAAATAAAAAAAAAAAATGAAAAAAAAAGAATGAAAAAAAAATAAAAGAAATAAAATAAAAAAAAAAAAAAAAAAAAATATGATTAAATGATTAAAAAAAATGAAAAAAAAAAAAAAAAAAAAAAAAAAAAAGAAAAAAAAAAAAAAAAAAAAAAACAAATCATGGAAAAAAAAGAAAAAATTTGAAATGAAAGAAAAGAAAATGAAAATGGCAAAAAATAAAAACAAAAAAAAAAAGAAAAGAAATGAAGAAAAAAAAGAAAAAAATTGAAAAAAAATAACATAAAAAAAAAAAAAAAAAAAAAAAAAAAGAAAAAAAAAAAAAAAAAAAAAAAGATTAAAAAAAAAGAAAAAATAGAAAAAAAAAATGAAAAAAAAAAAAAAAAAAAAAAAAAAAAAAAGAAAAAAACAAAAAAAATGGAGAAAATAATGAAAAAAAAAGTGAGAAAAAAAAAAAAAAAAGAAAATAAAAAGAAAAAAATGAGAAAAAAATGCAAATTGCTAAAAAAAATGAGAAAAAATGAAAAAATCAAAAAAAAAATGAAAAAAAAAAAAAAAAAAAAATTGAAATAAAAAAAAAAAATAATAAAAAGAAAAAGATGAAAAAAAAAAAAAAAAATTGGAAAAAAAAAAGAAAAAAAAAAAAAAAATTGAAAAAAAAAAAATAAAAAAAAAAAAAAGAAAAAAAAAATAAAAAAAAAAAAAGAAAAAAAAAAAAAAAAAAAATATATAATAAAAAAAATGAAAATGATCGTAGATTAGACGGGGCCATACGTGTTTCAAATTTCAAACTTGATCAGATGCATGGATCATGCAGGCAGAATTATCTTTCATTTTTTTTGATTTTGGGTTCTTTTTGTGTTTTTTTAATTTTTTATTATTATTATTTTGAATAAGGTTCACTTGACTTTCTGGGTGCGTTTTGAGGTAGAGGAGCGGCAGCTGAAAGTGAATCCTATCCAGGTTCCCCTCTGATGACGTCATGTTTTCTTTTTTGCTTGATTGGGGTTCCTTCCGATTGACTCCAATGCAGGACTGGACTTTACCTGTTTTGGTCTGTCCATTGATTTTGAATTTTAATTAATATTTAATCCCATTCTTGGAAATTCAATTGAATAATGAAAATAAAACGTAATGGGTACAGGGTCAGGTGTCCCACAAAGCGGGAGTCTTGATACCCGGTCATTACTTCCAGCAGTAATACTCTACAAGATGGCAGTTCTAATTACGTGTACTGATTTAAATTACGGAACACACCAGCACACAAACACACACACAAAAGACGGTCTGGCTGAGGGTGCTGCAATGTCTGATTGCCTCTTTTTTCTTGTTTTTAACATGAAGTGGAATGATGGGATGACGTTGTTTCATCTGAGTTTCACTTAAAAACAAAGCGGGGAAGTTGAAATTAATTATCTGTTGGGCGAGTCTCATTGTTGTAAGTGACAAGAAGGAATAAATGCTTTTCAAATTTAAATTAAGGTTTTATAAATGTTTTTGATGTGCAGAGGATGTTTTCGATCCATTGACCCTTTTTCTGGGTTATTGAGCCCAACACGCTTCCGCTGCGCCACTCTGCATCACCTGAGGTGTTTCAGTAACAAAACCTTTTCTTTGTTTTCAGCATCAATTAAAGTATTTGTTATAACTTTCCTCACTGCCAATCTCCAAATGCGCCTTGATTTTTTCCGATCATTAATTTTTTGCGTTTCAGACCAGCGTCACTCTACCCTGGATATGTTGTTCTTGCCGTCTTCCCAAACAATGGATGGAGATCCTTCAATGCTGGACATGAAATCAGAGCCATATCCCATAGACATATCACGTGCCCTTTTTGACACCCGGTCTGGCACCCTGCCCTTGCTCACCAAACTCTCTTCCTATGGTATCAAGGACATGTCCCACTCATGGCTCTCAGGACTTCCTCTCTGTCACAGCCAACGTGTGGCCCTCTCAATGGAGTTCTCTCATTTCTTTCCTGTCCAGGCTGGAGTTCCTCAACGGGCAGTGCTCTGGGCCCTGTTTGAACCATTGAAATGTGGTTTCCCAAGAAAGATCATTCGCTGATAGTGAGATGCAAGAGTTTGCAATACTGAAGTTCCTCAAGAGGATAGTTGGAAAAAAAAAGGAGATGGAGGGCTTTTGTCAGACGGTCGTTTCGGAGAGAGATCGAATGTGAGACCGTGTCAGGATGACAGACATATTCCAAGTGCCCTTTGACCATCTTGTGATTTTGTCATGGTCTGAAAGAAGGTACGAGTTGCAGGCGTGCCTGTCTGAAGGATGCAGGGATGTCATGGCCATGAGGGGTACAGTCATCAAGCCAAATGAATAAAGGGGATTTTCAGAAGTCAGTGGAGATCATTGATCATGGACCAGGCTATATGACTGGGCCCAACAAAGCACTGCCTGGGAACTCCAGTTCTTGACAGGGAGAGGAGTGTGAAGGAAACTTCGTTGCAGTGCCCACCTTGAGGCTCGGACAAAACAAACCAATTGCTTAACCAGCTTTTTTGCTTTGCGTGTCCGGGTGGTAGTAACTAGAACGGCACTTCGGTGGAGTGCAATACCTCCCAAACAGGGCTGAACAGTTTTAGTTTTGTATCCATTGATAGGCCTGATCTGGATTCGTACTTGAAACCAAAATCGAATCAGCCTTCGTTCTTGTCACCTCCACCGCCTCGTCCACAAGTTCATCATAATCGTCCATGACTGTTCATAACTCATTTGTAATGGATTAGCATTCGTCGCCCTATCTCTCAACGGCTGAAGAATCTCTGAGCGAATTATAATAATTCTCAGAATCCGGATCCGGATCTTCGCCAAAATTCGAATCAGTTCGGCCTTGTCACACAGCCAACCCTGTCCACACTTTTTTTGAGATATCTTGCTAGGTAGACAACAGAAGACATAAACTTCTGTCCACCTTTGTCACAAAAAATAAATAAAACCGATTGACAACAACAACAACCGAATCTGTCCACAACATTTTGAGGCATATTCTTGCTCATAGCTAAACAGACAGACAACTTATGTTCACGTTCAGGCACAACCCCCCCCCCCACGCAACAACAACAAGAACAACAAAAAAAACAGGTCCTCTTGATTGAGATGTATTTAAGGTGTTTCATGCAGCGGTGGAATGTGATTTTCCATATTTCTATTTTTCGTCACGAAAAAATCCCCCAATTCACGGGGACTCGTCACGTGGACATGCACCACACACGAGTGCTATTTTAATATAATCAAGATAATGTTATTTCAGCGAATAAATATAATAATTTGCCGTTCGCTAGTTCTTCGTTTTCCCGTGGGGTTTCTCTCTCACGGGATTTCACTGACACGTTGACGGAGGTAACGAATAGGAGGTCGAACCCGACCGATTACCTCATAACGTGTAAAAAACATTCACGAGTGAAATTGTTTTATGTAAAACGTGGCGTTCATTCACGGGTCCATGTTTTTTCCTTTTTCCTTTCACTTTTGAAGCACAAAGGCGTTGTGAAACATTTTCGCGCCTTTTTGCTGCTTTTCCACCTTCCCGCTTCCTTCACCAGGCCGCGGCGGTTCGAGGTGGGCGGACGGAGGTGATCGAGCGATCATACATCGTGTCGCTGCTTGTTCCGCAATCAACCTGCGGTGCCCTTGTGTCCCGACAGAGGACGTATAGGAACGGCGTACGAAGGCCGCGACGGATGGAAGCTTCAGGGAGCCTGGGCGTGTTGGGAGAACATGCTTAAAATGGCCGTCCGGGATCGTTGCTCAAGCATTCTGCCTTTAGCTCCGATTTCCCAAGGTTTCTCACATCGCCTTCACCACGAAGCCACCACACACCGCACAATGTGTTATCATGTTGATGTGACATGTCGATGTGATTGTGCTGCTTTGTTCTGCTGACCCTCAACACCCTCAACAACCCCACACCCCCTTCCACATTGAAAACATTCCGATGATTGATTGTGTTGCTTCTGTTCTGCTGCCCCTCAACACCCTCAACACCCCCACACCCCCTATTCCACATGAAAACATTTGATGATTTGATTGTGTCTTTGTTTTCTGCTGACCCTCGCACGCCCTCAACACCCCCACCACCCCTCACATGAAAACACCAACGGAATTCCTGCAATGTGTTGCCCCCTCCTTGTATGATTGTGAGGACAACATGCTCAATCATAGGAATCTTGCTCCTTCGTTGCAACGGGAGTTTTTCTTTGACTCACCGTTTTTTTCGGTTTGTGCCACCGTGCAATGAACACGAACCCTTAAAAACCCCAACCCCCTTTAATTAGCTATGTCAAACCAATTACCTTATTATTGGAAATTATATTCCACGTATTATATGCGAGAAGGCAAAGCCCTGAAGCCGAACGTAAATTTTCTTACATTCGATGCCTGCAATTTCCGGTTACATTCGGCCTGAGATTCGGGCTATCACCAATCAAATAATGTAAATCACGATTAAAAAATTATTTTGTATGATGACGGGGAGATATCTTATTATAAATTAGGGAGACTTTAAAACTGCTAGAGTTTACTCTCTAGGTTTTGTTGTTAATTTTTTAGTCACTAGTGCATGCCAGTAGCGTGCGTAGGAGTGGCCCGTAGGTGTCTTGTGCCCGTAGGGACCAAACAAAACAAAAACAAAAAACTTTCACCGCCATGCCAGAACAGCCACACAGGCCGTTTCCTCTTCGCCTCACGTGACCGTACGTTGCGTGGCCGTACATGCAAAAAAAAAAAACTTTCAAACGCGTGCCAGAAACAACAACCACACAGCGGCCGTTCCTCGCTCTCCGCGTAAACGCGACTGGATTTGCGGCATGGTTATCTAATAAATGCGCATAAGAAATCGAGAAATTATTAGAATACATTTAAGTCATCACTATCCGAAGTGGTGCGTGCCCATTATGGCAATGTTCACATGCAATCATCCTTCTAAATGCTGTCGGACCCCGCTATTCGCGGACCCCGTGTGTTAAAGTGTGACCTGCTTCGACATTCGCGTATTCACATTTTTAATATATGTATATTTTTTTTGTTTTTTAACTTTAGGACTGGTCTCCTTTATCCACCTGGAAAATTGGAAATCACCCACCATCACGGCATTACATAAAAAAGGTGCAAAAAATGGATCCTCTTAACTACAGCCCAATTAGCTTACTGTACTCCCAATCATCAGCAAGGTCATGGAATCCATCATCGCAATTAACATAAAATCATTCCTCTTCTACAACAACCTC
>JAXMNL010000633.1:543-24636 GCA_035128595.1 Eptatretus atami
GTGTTGTGAGTGTTTTAATGCGTTGTGCGTGATAGATATATATATATATATAAAGTTGTAGCGTGAGCGATGATTTTAGAATAACCGGAAATGTGGGTGAGGTGTTTTTTAGATGACGTTGTGAACGGTGAGGGGTTTTTTAATGACGTGGTGAGGTGTTTTTAATGATGTTGTGGTGAGGTTCTTTTAATGACGTTGTGGTGAGGTGTTTTTAATGATGTTGTGGTGAGGTGTTTTTAATGATGTTGTGGGGTATTTAATGACATTGTGGTGAGGTGTTTTTAATGACGTTGTGGTGAGGTGTTTTTAATGGCATTGTGGTGAGGGGTTTTTAATGAAGTTGTGGTGAGGTGTTTTTAATGACGTTGTGGTGAGGTGTTTTTAATGGCGTTGTGGTGAGGTGTTTTAATGAGGTTGTGGTAAGGTGTTTTTAATGACGTTGTGGTGAGGTGTTTTTAATAAAGTTGTGGTGAGGTGTTTTAATAACGTTGTGGTGAGGTGTTTTTAATGAAGTTGTGGTGAGGTGTTTTTAATGAGGGGGTGAGGTGTTTTTAATGACGTTGGGTTAGGTGTGTTTAATGACGTTGTGGTGAGGAGCACTGAGATTTGTTCACTCGGTTTGCACTTTACCATGAGTATCCATGACATGTTGCTCTGTTTGTCTCATTGTTTTGTTCTTTCAAAATTCTGTTTTGCATGGTTACTTGTATCATGTTTCTGTACTTCTAGAGGTAGATGTTTTCGTTTGACAGATACTGGGTGAATATCCATTTGGCCGACATGCAAGTTTGTCACCGATCGGTAAACTTTAACCCGTAAGTGCGCACCGTTTTCCTGGATGAAAAAAAAAGTCTTTACTGTTGCACTTTCATTTAATTCAAAATTTTTTTCACCCGCGAGTAACATGTCGGACCGCGAGGGATCCGTCCAATAAAATCACTTGTTGTGCCTGCTGGCGATTTGGCACCAAAATAGCAATCCATGTGAAGTAAGTTAATGATCTGACAATTCCAGTGAATATTTAACGAATCATCGGCTTTTTAACAAAAAACATCGTGCATGCGTTAAAATTGCATTAGTGTTTTCGCGTACTGCATCGGCGTTCCGCGAAAGATTCAGTGGTTGGCTATATGTGGCTGACGGGAAATGCCGCGATTGCGAATTACGATTTTGCGATGTCGATCCTTGGACTCCGAACATCGCATTAATAATGGAGTTTGCCGTTATTAAGGCCGACACCGAGCAGGGGGCGAGACCGGAAGGAGAGGGTAGAAGACAGAAAGACCATGCTGCGGGTGGAGAGCAGTGAACGGCCGGCAAAGACTCAGCCTCATCGCGAGAATACCAATGATCCTAAATGCCTCTGGTTTCCACAGCGTGAAGCCGGGAAAGGTGAGAGGCAGGAGCACCAGGCCAGCAGGGAGAGCAGTTACTCCACCGAAGGCTGTTGATGAAAGCCCTTTGTATGTGGCAGGAGCATCAAGTGGGTCAAGGAGGCTTTGCATGATGGAGGATTCCCACAGTCCGGTCGACGGGGTTTGGAGGCCAGGTTGGAAATGTGGCTTTCCCAGGTAATGATCATGGCAGATAGTGAACACCCAGAAGCTTGAATGAAGGAACTTCTTCAAGAGGATTGTTTGGAGAGTTAGAATTGTGGTTGCGGGGGGGGGGGGTTACATAAACGAATCCTTTCGGAGAGAATTGTGAGTGTGGAATTTGTCAGATGAAAAACATGTTTCCACGTGTTGGACAGTTTGTCATTTATCCAGATCCTGCAGAGAAGCGAAGAAGCTGCGGCTTTGCCGCACTGAGGGATGACAGATGGTACAGACACGAGGGTGGAGTCATCAGCAAAGAGATAAGTAGGGATTTTCCAGAGAGTTTCCGGAGAGATATTGATAGAAAAACGCAGAAAAAGAACAGGCCCAAAACGCTGCCTTGAGGAACTCCAGCCTGGACAGGAAGAGGGATGAGAGAAATTCCATTTAGGACCACATGTTGGCTGCTAACAGGAGAGGAAGTCATGTGAGCATGAGTGGAATGGCCTTGGATACCCATATGAAGAGAGTTTGTGAGGCAGGGCAAGGGTGCCAGACTGCGGTCAAAGCACGCGATTATGTCTCGGATTGGCTCTGATTTCATGTCTGGACATTGAGTACCCTGCCATCCCATTGTTTGGGAGAGCAGAAGCACAAGCAATATCCGAGGGTAGAGTTGATCTTGGTCTGAAAACCAAATTTGAAATATCGAAAATCAAAGCCATTGGAGAAGAAGGAGGAAATTCATGTCTGAAGCGAATGATAGTGATTTCATAACTTGCTGATGATTGGGAGAGGCTGAATTGGTCGGTTATGTGCAGGGATTCTGTTTTGGCACAGTTTTTATGCAGGGTGGTAATGTTTTTGCTGATTTCCAAGTGATGGCAGAGTGACCTTGAGGCAAATGAGAGGTGAATAGAACGAGAGAGGGTGAGACAAGAGCAAAGAGGAGTAGGTAGGCTTTTTAGGACACGTAGGGCTGATGCCGTATCCTGGACCGGTTGCATGAATCTGAGTCAAGGTTTGACAGCAAGCTCTCCAACCTTGTCAGAAGAAAAGGACACAGAGTCCAGGGACAATTTGGGTGCACTGGGTAAGGGTGGTGTACAGAAAGCGATTGGATTCGGACACAAGATTTGATATGCAATCCTGAGTTAGGCATTCAGCCTTTTCATGTGCGGTATCAGCTGTGCGGCCAATTTGAGGTATGGGAGGGGATGAGGGGGAACATGTATAGAAACCAGATTTGGATTAGATGCCACCAGGATTTGGAGGCAGGGAGAAGGTTTGAGTTCAGACTTGAGATTAGAAAGATTTATTTTCTGGCTCTCGCTGAGGTAGATTACAAACTTGTTCCAAGCTTTATGGGAAGGCAACTGAGATTACCCTGTTGGGTTTTGCTTTCCCATGAGGCAAACGCAAGTTGTTTCAAGACAACTGCCCTCACCTACAAGCTTCAGTGAACCAATGAAGACAACTGAAGCTGAGGGGATAAATCCTGTGCATGAGAGACGAGCAATTTATTTGATAGAAATTCCCAGACGAGGGTGATTTGGAGAAAGTAGTGATGGGAGCCAGTCTAGAAGTTTTGGGTGGCTGCTTGGAGACCCTGCCAGTCAGCTGAGTGAACATTCCAGACTCCAACGGGCGGTGAGCGTGGTTCTCTATAACAGCCAGACGATGTTTTGAATGTACATTTGCACAATAATACTTGTAAATGCTGTAATTGCTAATATCTTGAGTGAAAACGTCAGAAAAAATAGTTTTGCTCAACCCTTTTCATGCCAGCATTGCTAAAAGAGGTTAGAACAAAAAAACACATCGGAGCAGCGTCAAAAATGTTAGCTCAAAATATTTCCTCCAAGAGAGTGGCAAATATGGCATCTAATTTGGAAGGAGAGAAATATTACAGTTTAATGCTGTAAATATTTTCTGAAAAAATTCAAAAACACCTGTCGCCATTTCATTAATCTTTCATGGTAGGTCAAACTGATCACACATTCTTACGATGGCTATTTTTTTAAACTATACCGATTAGCAGTTTCATAAGATGATGGAAGATCCTGTAGGCTACCAGTATGGATGCTGAACCATACAACATTCAGCCCCATCAGTATTTTTGCAGAGTTAGGGGGGGATAATGAATGAATCAAAGGTAGTCGACTCAAGGCGGAATTGGTTTCTTGCACAACAGTAATAGATACACCATGCAAGAGCTCACCTGTATGTGCTTCAGCATGAGAAGTGGCACAATTAAGGGCGCGAACTCCCATAGATGAACACAGCCAGCCCCTGGTTGTATGTCGTCAGGTGGGTTGCCACAAGCCTCACCTTTCCAGATCCTCATCCATCAAAATCCTCCCTTACTTAACCAACATTGATTCCTCCTTTTTTGAGCAGCAGTAAGGTTATTAAGTATAAGGGAAATGAATGCCAGGCAATACTGTTTTATGCCTTATGATTCTAAGTCAACTATTTAAAACAATACCAGTTGAAATGCCAAAGCTTAACAATTGGGACACTGTACTGTATACTGTTGAACATCACTGTACCTTGGAGGGTACTAGGAAACAGAAGGAAGCTGAAAAAGATTTTTCTCGTGCCCTAAGAGACAATTCAAGTTTCTTATATTAATTCAAGTCTTTTTATGGTTCAGGGGAAAAAAAACTTGTGCAAATGTTACGTCTTGGACAGGAATAATGAGGAGATATCAATATAGTTTTATGTAAGCTACCAGGGGCATTAAGTAGACAAAGGCAAATCAACATCAATAGAGTCAATTGGGGTTTTGGAACCTGAATCATCAGCGTGTTTTATGGATGGAACACTTAACAAGCAATCTATTGTTTGACTGCACAACAAGATAAGGAAATCTGGGTTGTGGGGTGGTTATTTTCCAATCGGGTATATTTATATTCACGTTAGGAAGTAGTGAGGATATGAGACAAAGATGTAACGCAAGACCAGCTCTACTCTCAAATCATGTTGGTAGCCTTTTTGTGTTTTTCTACAATCTCTCTCCCATCCCTACCTCTGCTACTTACTGTAGCAGCACTTTCATCTCCGCAGGAGCAGCCCTTTTCCCTTTCTTATCCTTCCAGGCCGCCACAGTCCATTCTTTACAGCAAATCAATTCCTTGTTAACCTGTAAACCAAGCTGACTGCTCACCTCTAATCACTTTGTTCCAATTTCCCCACTTGTAGCAGTCGTATGAATAACCTTAATTACAATCTTCCTCCTGAGCTTCACTGAGGCAGTGCACTGTTATAATGAGTGTGCTTTATCTTTCACGCCATACCCATGATCTTTTCCCCTCTGACCCTGATCCCCACATTAATGACTCTTAACTTGTGTTCCTCTCTGTCATTAGAATTTTCCTTTCATCGACTTGCTTTGTCTGTGCTTATTCCCATTGTCCTCACTGCAGTATGCTCGTACCCTCCACTGCCTTGCTCTCTAAGCGAGATGTGGTCATTGTATGAAAAAAAAAATTAATTGAAGTAGTAAGCTTACAAATAAGCATCACTCTTGGGTATGCGTTTTCTGCCTTCAGGCATTCGCCAGCAAACATCACATTATAAATGCTGAGTCTTACAAGTCAACCAACCAACCCGGGTAATCCTCATTTGTATAACTCACATCAATCAACAACTAAATTAAAATTGGATTGAGAACATCGATGGAGGTAAGAATGAGATTTATAGATAGGAAGGAATGCCACCAAACCGTTACCATCACCGATGGAGGATGTCTAAACAATGGGGATAGTGTGGTGTGTGTGGTTGTGCTGTGTGTGGTGTGTGTGTGTGTGTGTGTGTGTGTGTGTGTGTGTGTGTGCTCGTCGTTATGTGGTGGTGTGAATTCCTTACTAGGTAATTCACGGAGCGCGGGATGTGTGTTTGGTTTGTGCTACGTTTTCTCGCTGCCTCAGTTGTGTGGCTGATTAGTCGCGAGACTTGCTGACATGTCAGGATCAGTCAGTGAGACAATGTTGACGACGATCCGCAATTATGGTTATGGTGGTGGTTTTGTCTTTTGCCTTGTGGTCTAGGGTGGAGGTGGGGAAAAATGTGGGAAGCAATTCCCTCTCGCTGTAATAATGTATCATGTAGCACCACCTCCAGTGGGAGCAGGGTATTATAAGTCTCCCACCATTTACAGTACACTATTCCGTCCCTCGTGTTTCGAGTGCGAGCGAGGTGTTTTCAATTATAAGCAGTCGGTATGTTTTTAATTCAGGCACCAAAGCCCAGCGTAATTTTTTCTTTTTTTCAGGAGTGATTGAGGCAGCTTGTCAGTTGCCTAATACACTGTCCAAGAGGTAATGCATCAGAAAAATGTTTGCATGCTTGGTGTAAATGTATGTGTTCATAATGCGGGCTGCTCGGCTGAGTATGTATCATATGTCACATATATAGGTTGTGTAATTCACTATCTATGATACAGTGTGTGTGTGTGTGTGTGTAAGGTCTTAGCAGTACACTTAAAAAAAAAAAAAAGCACAGTAAGAATCCACTCATAATTAATGGCTACAAATATCATTTCAAATAATGTGGAGTTGTTATTGGTCCTTGTTCCTTGTCAAGTGTGTCAAATTGTCAATCATTTATCAACTGATCCTGATTTTTCTTTCTTTACAGACTGAATTGATGACATAGACTGAATATTGAAGCATGCCAAGGTATCAATTGATGTACGACATAAAATAATATTTCTACACCAGCAAGGTGATTCCCAGTCTGAAATAAATCAGAGAAAACTGGAGTGGTCTAACGTTTGATCGGTAGGAATTTTTTATATTCCAACATGACAACAGACCCGAAACATACTCCCAGAAAAATGCATAACGCTATTTGGAATGGAAAGAAATCTGCTGTTGACCTTCACTTATGGAAATGGCCATCTCAAATCCCAGACCTAAACATCATTGGGCTGTCTGGGATGATATGGACCAGAAGAAAATGAAAGCAACGGAAATCGAACGGAGAAGCTATGGCAAGTCTGCAGGATGCATGGAACAACATCCCTGATATTATTTGAAAAACTGAACAAAGTATTCGCAAAAAGAATCAAGCTGGTTTGACAGCAAAAGGTTGGCCAAACAGAACATGAGAATAGCTTGGGGTTAGTGACATTATTTTGTATTATTTTTTGTTGTATAATTTCTGTTGTATTATTGTATACGACAAATACCGGAACCCGTCGCTTCGCTGACAGGAACACTGAGATGGGGGGCGGGGAAAGGGGGTGATAGAGATAGAGAGGAAAAGAGATAGGAGGGAGGGGGAAGGTTAAAAGAGAGAGGAGGAGGGGAGAGGGAAAAGAAAGGGATGGCGGAGGGGGAGGTGAAGGAGAGAAAAGGGAGGGGAGTGGAAAAGAGAAAAGGAGGGAGAGGGGGAAAGTAGAGAGGAGGGAGGGGGAGTGGAAAGAGAGAAGAAGTGAGGAGGGAGTGGAGAAGAGGGCAGGGGGACGTAGGAAGGAGGAGGGGGAGTGGGAAAGAGAGGAGGGGAGGGGAAGAAAGAGCAGGGAAGGAGGAGGGGGGAAGAAAAAGAGTGGGGGCGAGGGGGAGGAGAGAGGTGTGAGGAGGGAGTGAGGAGGGAGGAGGGACGAGTGGAAAAGCGAGAGGTAAGAGGGAGAGTGAGGAGGAGGAAGGTGAGGGAGAAATGAGGAGGCGAGGGAGAGTGGAGGATGGGAGAGGGGGAGGGAAGGCATGGGAGGGAGGGAAGGCAGACATGTGGTGGAGGGGTGGAAGAATGAATTATGATTCATACTGTCGTCATCAAAATGATCTCTGCAATAAAATAAACAGTGAAGATGGAAACACAAATAAATGTCTGAAACATCCATTTTCTACCATTTCCTTATTTTTGTCATACTAAAATACCACCATAGACAAACACACACACCAGACATGTCCGGAGATAAACAGCAGTCCTAAACGACAAACACTGCTCGGACACCGTCCGGAGACCAACTCCCGTCCAGCATTTCATCCGGGACAAACTCACATCTGGACGCATGGCTGGGAGACAAACCTCGCCCGCTCATATCCCCATCCATGACACAATGGAGATGCCGTTTCGAGACAAACACTGCCCAGACTAAATTACCCGGCCTGCCACCGATCGCGTCCGGAGCCAATCTGTCTGGAGACAAACACCGCCACAGACTTGTCCGGAGATAAACTTCAACCGGACATAAACACCGCCCGATAATGCTGGAGATAAATTACCCATCGTACCACTTCAGGTCTGCTCCTAACATGTATACTGTGATGTATGTATATATATATTAACATATACATATATATATATATACACACACACACACACACAGCACACACACACACCTACACACACACCAGGCGCACACACATACTATTATCATAAGAAAGGGGTTATTTGTAATTTCTTGAAAGATACTTTTTTTAATGAAAAAAAACTTTTTCCCAACTTAAATGGCTTATAAAAATTAAATATTACCAATACTGTATATACAAGAAATTTGTATTCAAAACGAAAGTTTGTATAATGATTGGTATAGAATCAGACCAATACAACAGCAACTCAGAGGAGTCATCTATCCTCAGATAAAACAAGGCGTGTGCCTCTGGCAGCGATGTGTGTGAGGTGAAGCGTAGTGAGCTGATGTCCCACTAATGTACACTAATGGCCAAATAATGTGACAACCCCTCTAATTAAGTGGCGATTCGGCTATTTCCAGCCCATGCCCGATTGCTGACAGGTGTATAATCAAACACACAGTCGTGTATCTCCATCGACATACATTGGAGTACTAATGGGTCGTACCTGCAGAGCTCGTGACTTTCAAACGTGGCACCATCAGTAGGTCCACCGGGTTATCTCCAACAAGTTCATTTGTCAAATTTCTGCTCCGTGCTAGAGCTGCTCCGGTCGAACTGTAAGTGCTGTTATTGTGAAGTGGAAATGTCTAGGAGCACAACAGCTCAGCCGCGAGTTTTGGTAGGCCACACAAGCATCACACAACGGGACCGCAGAGTTGCTGAAGCAACGTAGCGTGGAAAAATCATCCTGTTGTCGGCTGCAACACTCATCACTGAGTTTCCAAACTGAGACTTCATCCGAAACTGAAGATGAACGCCATTTGCGATGGTTTCCCATAGAGAATTGCCAAAGGGTTGCACAGGGAATCTCAAGCAGTTGTTCGCTCCGACCAGTTCCTATCAGACTAGAATTAATATAGATATGCTACATGGGAAGCATGTGAGTATCAACGCCTCTCCACTTGCTATTTCCTCCAAAATATTCAGCTAAACTGGACTGCACACTTCCCAGGAAGCTCTGATAGTGAACATATAACGATATATATCACTCAATCGACCACGTACACTCCATAGCACTGGGAGTTCTCATCAGTCGTAAAAGCCTCATCGAGCAAGTTGTACAACTTTCAACTTTCAGCGTTTCAAGGGATTCAGCATGCAAAGGCTGCAACTGTTACTCTGGGATAGGGGAAACCGCCATGCCTGAATGTGGCCTCGTCAGGCGCGGGTGATGACCCTTCTGTCGTTTGCGGGAGATATTGGTGGCCGAGTGGACGAAAGTCGATGGTAAGACGCCGTGTAAATCAGGTGCAGACCCGATAAAGAATGTGTGGCCAAAGCGCATCCCGTACAGTGCGATGGTAATTATCACAGGACTGTGAGGGTGTCTTATCGTGCATTTGCACCTGCTCGCTTTGTATCTGTGGATGGAAGGGAAAGGATGGATGTAACTCAGGGTTGAAAGGAAGAAAGATAAAAGTATTTAGAATGCAGATTCAAATGAAAGGCGTGCCGCGCGCGTCCTATAATTACAGTGGGTGGAGGTTAATTGGCTAGGGCTTGCACACGTCCATCATTAAGGTGGTGGAAGTTTATCGCTGTGCTGCACGCGTGCCCGTACAGCTGGTGGTGGAGGTTGTCGCTGTGGTTTTCACAGGCGCCGTCTGGACGGTGCCTGGGGTAAATAAAAGGGGTATATAATGGTTATAAATTGGTCATCGCTGGGTAATTCGATTTATTTCATGGATAAGAGGAAAGAAGTTGGAATGAAAGATAGAGATTGAATGGAAAAGGAGATATAACTTAGACCTAGCTATAAGACCCACTTGCAAAGCATTTGTCCGCGTTAACACCTTAGACATGAGGGACAGGGATGTACTGCACATATAAACTCATGAAATACACTGTCTGGGGATCACTGTTATGTTGGTGGCCAATTGCCTTAGAGCACTGTGGTTTCAGAATCGCAACAGAAATATATATTAGACGGCGGCAGCCCAGAAACATTTGGTTAGACGAACTATAGTACCAATATCTGGCTTGGGAGTTGTGTCAGGGGTCACTGAGATGAACGGAATGGGAGTCTGCCGGGTACACCGCTGCGTGTAGACCTTTTGGCAGGACCCCCCACAGGGGCCCAAAAATGGTGCTACAATAGACTGAGTGAGGTACCACTTAAATCCACCACCATGGTTGTGGCTCAACTGCCAGCCTATATCAACCAAACGGCAGACATTTTCCCACTGCCAAAAGGCCCGCCAGACCCCACAAAGGGCCTAAAAAAATTGGGCTAGCAAGACTGAGCGATGTACCGCTCAAACACTGCATCGATGAACATTTCCATGACTTTTTCTGTCCACATTACCTTGTTAGCACTCTACCCAGTAAGAATTACGAAGCCCATACAGATGTTAGTGGTCTGAAAAACTCAACGAGCAGGTCCGATTCCGACGCTGTTCGAGCAATGGATCCGGGAGCAGTGAGCACCCACCAGGTCTCATGGACTCAACAGATTGTAGCGATTGCGTGTTACTCCACATTTAAGGGATCCCGAGAATTTCATTTCTTAGGTGATAGGACCTCACCCTTCCTTATAAATGTGGGTATGGTGCTAGTCGACGGTTGTCTCCAATTCTGCAGATTTGCTGTTTCCGTTGTCCTCTTGATAAATGCCTTGAAACTTCGTAATAAGGAAAATTCTCGCTCCTGGTAATCTGAAAATTGCTGTGACGATACTTGGTGGTATGGTCGACCCGAATAAATTTCTGTCCGAGTGAATAATCCTCTTTCACCTTGTCCTTCACAGACTGTGCTTGTGAAGCTATCATGTTCTCTTCTGTTCCTCTGGCCATTTGGCAAAGATATTGCTCCGCCTGTACAAGTATTCGAATAATAAAGACGGACAAATCACTACACTGCCAGACCCCGGATAACTGAATCACCTTCGTTTCAATAAATGCGCGCAATCAGTGCTTGGAACAGGTAGGTCGGAACCTGTCTGTTCGTTAGCCTGGTGGCTCTCTGCGAGAGGAGGTCCTCGTATCCTCATTTTGAGAATTCATGCACGAGCGACAGCGATCTTGTGCATACTTGACTAGCCTCCTTGCTTTAGATCAATACCACAACTGACTAACTATTTGATGCTGCTCCATTGGTAACTGTAAGGGCGGTGGCTCTGTACGCATTATTTTAACATCACCCCTATCACTAATTCTGTCTGACGAATGTCGATAGTAGGGCTCTAACTTGCTCTAACAATGGATTTTACAATTCTTCACTTACGTGGACAGAAACTAGTTTCTGAGACAGACAGATGGCATGATTCGTGTGAGGCAACAATTATTGAATTCGACTTGGTGGAAGAAAGCTTTCGTTCTCCTTGTTCTGGCTTACAGGAGGTTCATCTGTTGCTCTCGCCGAGCATGATTCTGCATTTTTTAACGGCAGTGAATTTTGTTGTAGGGCATGGTTTTGTATGATAAATTGCCCCTGCCTCCGTTGAGCCGGGTACATTTCCAGTTGCAATCTGAGCTTCTGTTATCACATCTCCTGTATTGTCTGCTCTTTAGTTGTAGCCCTGTACGGTCTATATGCCCTGCATTTTTTTTTTGACAGCCTTTCCGAGTGTGTCCTTACTTCATCTCAAACTCTTCTGATGGAGGGGTTGGGTCTGTGCCGGGCCCCTTCTATCGCCTGGGAGAAAGATTTGCAATAATGTTGACTGTCAGCGTCTTGGTGAGGGTCTTGATTGATGAGGGGGCAGTTCATGGTCGAGCGTGAAAGTCGACGTATCTGTCACAAGGCCCAGTATCAGTCTCGCTGGAAACAATATGGGACGATTTAACAGTGGTAGCTAGCTAGCTTCATACTTACGCGTGTCCACAACTATCTCGTATGAGTAGGACAAATCAGGAACCAACCATATCCAAAACTAACACTAATACTCTGGCGCCCATTTTGTGGGGAGATCCTCGTCTGTTCGGCATGGCGCTTCTTGCCTTACCGGTTTTTTTCTATCTGGCCTATCGCGGGTGTCTGTGTTTTTGCTTCCGAGTTTGGCATGGGGAATGATGCATCGCCGCGGCAGGAGTAACGCAATGCAGTCTGGGCTCGAAGACATGAACACGAACTCCAAATTTCCATCACGACATGGGTTTGTTATACCGTTTCCATCCACTTATTTTGATTAAGCTAATCTCCGCGGCCTTGCATCAAAAAATACATTTTCTTAATGCTCGATTTAACATATATTTGATCGCTGTCTACCACATCCCATTACCCGAACAGGAGCCGAAGTATACACGTTAAGAGTTGAATATATAGTTGGTGAATCAATGGTTCACCTAAAGGTACAAAAAATGTATTGCTTGGAGGGAAGTCGAGATCCGTAGGGATCCTGCATAATTAATGGTTGAGCGATTTCTGTGGACTAATGCCTCTCTACAGCGTTCGCCTATCTTTAGTATGTTCAATCTTATACTATCTCAGATGAGATATCTGCATTGCATCAAGTTAAGGCGTGTCTAATGATGTATAAATGTCAGTGTAATCCTTATTGTCCCTCGATGTTCTGTGAAGTAATTAGCGTGTGTTGATGGATACGATGATGCCACGCTAAGTGGTTGCTACTTTGCCGTGGGTCTTATAGCTAGGTCTAATTATAACCGCGCTATTTTATTTAGCCATTCAAATAGTCACCATAAAATTACTTCATTATCAAAATTTGATCTAACTCAGTATTACCCCTAATCAACTTTTTGACTGAAAAATTTCATAACTTATCCAATCAGAAAATAAAACTAGAGAAGTAAATCCTCGAATTACCCCAGTAATGGCAAGTCCTTTTATTAAATACATTTATACTTACCACCTATTTTTATTTATTAAAAAATCTATCACTGCCGCATCATAAAACAACCATATTGTTTTATCGTGATTTTACATTACTTGAATCCAGGCTGATGACGCGCGCGCCTGTGAAATACGCAACCCACGCGAAGAACAACCCGTCGCAAATAATGGCAGCATCAACTCTGACCGTAAGAAGAATATGCATACGTTCGCTCTGGCTTGTTGCTAATCCGCATATTTACATGTTAAGGACTACTGCGTATAGCTAGGCCACCTAGAACCACGTAACAGAAGAATACTAAGCACATACTTGATACACACCGGCCCACAATTACAATATGCAAAATATGTAGTGTAAATGAGAGACGGTGGTTGCAAGCTTTAACCGAAAGAGAAAATCAGCAAAGAAATTAACTTAATCTCCCACAACATGACACTACATCATCTAGTGTGGTGTTATATGGTAGAACGCGCGACGACCTCGCTCATCAAAAGCACGCAACCTTAGTATCTATTTTTATAGAACCTCAACTGTGCATTTTCTCACACGTAATTTTTGATATAAACTTTGTCTCTAAAAAATTCTATTACTGGATTCCATTAGTGTCCTATTAGTATATCTGAACATTTCCGATTTGGCTTGTTAGTTCCTTTCACCTGAATTACATCCATCTCCTACATCACAATATGTATATCCCATAAAGACTACAAAAAGCCAGTCCGCGATGTTATTAGAAATTACACTTGGAACTTCCTTTGAAACACATCTGTGCATATGAAAAGATGCAGACCAACTTGGTATAATAAAATAAGACCTTTGCCAACAATGCATAGATGTTGGGAGCAGCATTTGACACCGCGATTATAGGAAGATCAGAAAACCTGGCACATTTCGCGCCTCCAATTCATTCGCTCAGGATCAACATCAGGTTAGAATATTCTAAACCTTGGACGTGATTTATAATTGCAGAATACAACATGACCGATCTTTGTGGCAGGTGAAAACTCACATCAACTTAAACTGGGTGACAAGTGGGTAACCTGATTGTATCTACAGGGCGCTTTTTGGGAGACACACCGCAACTCTCCATTGCTAACATTGTCATAATTGGGGTAGCACTGTTATCTGCACACGAGCCACACTAGTATGGCCCATGTCATCACATTGGCTAGATAATCAGCAACTAACCTGTACACATTCATCTTTTACGTAAATTCTAACTTGGAGCTTTCATATTAAAAAAAGTAAAATATTGCCTACCAGGCGCAGTTCTTCTGCTTTATGTATCAGGATATAATCTACTCAGTGACTACAGTCTAGTTTTTGGTAATCGGTTGGCCCAGGATAACTTTCTCAGCCAGAACTGCATTGAGCAAAAGCATTTAATGGGAGCAAAAAATTGGTAGCGCACTCAAAATACTCCCTTCAGTTTGTTCCTCCTTTGAATGTAGAAAACTTTAAAACCTAGGGTCATCGAAGTCATTGTTTTCACAACCCCTTTAATTATAAAATTACCAGAGAAGGAAATTTGTCATCGCAGTAAATTACCTATGGTAAATTTTGTACGTGACTTGTCAAAGGTAAGATTTTCTGCTGTCAGATATGAACAATAGTGGCCTATCAGATCATCATGTGTACAGGTATCTGAGTGAGTACATGTTAACCAGGTCTGCAGAAAAATTATAGTGTTCAACATAAAAAACGTAAATAATATGTGATCACACATAGTCCATAAAGCAGACGCGTTATTTCAGTTCTACCTAGCGCTTGAATTTGGCTTGGATTATCAGAGTGCCATTCGCATAGTGTCAACTATTAAATGTAGTTACGGTTGTTCCCCCTCTATCTCCAGATCGATGAAAGAATTCGAAGTCTCACAGTTAGGTCGCAAAGCATACCTATGATAGCTGTCTATTGTACCTCTCCTTTGCTGAAAGAAAGATTGTGGACAATCTTGTATACTTCCTGAACAGTATAGAATCAGTTCAAGTGGACTTTCACGAAACCAAAACGTTACAGTACTTGTACTACAGCCCGTCGCATCTTGCAAATACATTACTTTCGGTCTTTGGTTCACGGGAGGTAAACCTGAACAATACCGAGTAAAATAAACGAAGATTACCAGTTTATAAAGCTCACTAAAAATTTTAACATTTATGTAGATTATCGTGCTTGATGGCTGTAGATAAAAGTTAACACCATATTTTATATGACCTACAATGTTTCACACTGAGTATTCAGTACTTAATTTAGATACGACGAGACTGAAATGTATTATGAATGTTCAATGTCAGAACAAGTATTGCAACTATTGCTGACCATGCCACAGACAAACTATTCTATAATGCCACAGCACTAAATGGAGCCAAAAGCACATAATAAACCCCAAGTGAACCTCTTAATATTTGTGAGGGATTATTTGGTTTCACGATATTTTGTTGTAATGCTATTTTATCACCTCCACGTGCTCATGTATCGTATCTTCCTTGAACTCATTGACGGATCCATTTGAGTAGATCAGCATAGCTGCAGTCCTCATAGCAGGTATGTTTAGCTTTGATACGGATCTATTCCGTTGTTTTTGGAGTTAACTTAGAAATTAGGAGAAGGTTGGAGCAGGCGGATCAGATGCGTGCTTCTCTGTAAGGCATTATAATATGCACATGTCCCTAGTCTATTATTAATGTATCTGGATCTATGATAGCACGCTACTGATGACGAATGGAACTGACACCTAATAACTTTGGCCTGTAAGGCATTTTCCTTGTCAGGCAACCTCTGTTTTAGGTCCTGAGCATAATAGTTATCCACTCGTCGCGTTTTTATATTGGGATAAGATTATCTCCAACATCAAGATTGGCGCTTCTATTTTCTGTGTTGTTGAAATATTGAGAGAACCAAGTTGATCAGTTTTGGTGATAAAGCTACACGTGATGTGAGCCTTTGACCTTGCAACTGGCATTGTCACTGGCGACGAGATGATGTTTTCACCGCTCACCCGTGCTACGGGACGCTCCACTTCTCCTTGCCGGTACGGCCGATCGCCTGTTTGCGTGTTGCGCTTGTGTGGGGCACTTTTAGCGCAGGAGCCATGTGTCTTTAACCTCCAACTTCAGGGCTTGCAGATCATGTCTGGTGCCTAAACTGCAATCAGTGCCATTGCATATCCCTGCTTATATAGCAACATATTAGTGTAGCAAGCTAAAACAACTTACCCGCCACATACAAGCCGTTAACGACTACTACTTTTTGTCCAGTCTATTCTGACTTTGCACTAATGAACAGCCTCTACTTTCTCGGTCTAAGTCAATAGCTAATTGCGACCAGTCGGTGTTAGCGAGTGCTAACGTCTATCATCAGAGTCGATAAATTTGTGTCTGCAGAGCCTAAAACAGGAAGAGCTTCGCTTCCACGCAGTATGTGAAGGTAGGTGGGCCCAAAATCTGTAGCCTACAGATAACTATCGTGATAAGGCGCTGACCACGTAATGGACATCCCCGACTGGTTTTATCTACCTCCTTAGACATGGCTGAGCTCTCTTGTCGTCCTCTTTGTCTCGTTCACATTTGACAGACGGCGCTTTTTTTGTGGATAATGCCAAATGCAGCTGGTTTAATTTTTGGACAGTGAGCCACTTCTTTTGGTTTTGGTCTCACTATGGAAGAGAGCCGATACCGTGCTTGTGAGTTGATTCATAATGTCCACGGCTGTGGACCTTGGGTTTCAGGCTAGATATTCTTTTTTTAAATAACATAACCACGACGCATGGCTTCAGACACTTGGGACTCCGCAAGGGGCCATATATGGTAGGGGGTCTGATGGTAGAACTCAGAAGGCAAGATCGGATACCTCAACATCTAATTAAGATAGTGGTGTCCACATACTTTCTGGTGCATGGACGATGTCCATGTTGGTCAAGTTTGGTTGAGAGTCATTGCCTCCCTACTGACCTGTGATGTGATCTATTCCTACGTCTCCAGATATACACAGTCGGTCTTGAGCGACTGGAATGACCACCCGCTGTTTTATATCTAGGGCTGGCCGTAGAGGGCCCAAGTGGCCATTTATGGGGGGGGGGAGGGAATGCACTTTGGATATCAGGCGCAACGGCCAATGCGGAATTAGATTGTTGCTCTGTGTTGCTATGAGTTCGTATCATTTTAGAATTTTCCTCGTAACACGCTGTCGATAAAGAAATTACTTCTAACTGATCACACTTGGTATACAGACTGGTTAATCCTTCTTACAATATTTCTGTAAAAAGGCCTAAGCCTAAAGTTTGGACTGCAGTCGTCTTTCGGTGGTGGGTCCATATTTTGGGGTGATCTCCGGTCAGCTAAGTTATGGTTGGTAGAACGGACTATTTGTCATGGCGTAATCACCATTTTTTGGTACTTCAGTAAAAGCGACACACTTCATACTATTGTTCATTGCCATTATTATTTGAGTGTCTGGAAACAAAGTTTTTTCATTTCAAGACGATTCGTTCTATGCTCTAGCACCAGATATATAGTTGACCTTTTGTGGGTGGGTCTGGCGGCCTTCTTGCCAGTGGGGCAAAATAGTTCTGCATTTGTGTTGTATGATAATAGGGTGGCAGCTGACGCCACACTCATGTTGGTGTGGAGCTATTTAAGTGGTACTACATCATCTATGGTTTTTGCACCATAATTTTGGCCCGTGGGGGGGTCCCGCCAGGTCACACACAGTGGGTGTACCCGGCAGACCTCCCACTTCCGTTCATTTTTGCGGTGACCAGCCTTACTACCAACTCCCGATTAGATCAATGATTGTGTCGTGTGATTTGTGGTAGCCTGGTTCGGTCGTAAGTCCTGGTAAAGTTAGTGCTGCTGGCTGTGTGTGGCCGGTAGTTAGTTATAGTGTTGATGATGTAATATTATTAATTATATTTAATATATATATATTATAATATATGTATATATTGTAATATATTATATGAGTAAGTATTAATTCATATACATATACATTCACAAGTGTATGTATATTACATATTAATTATTGATTAATATGTATATATTAAGTGGTAGTAAGTCGCTAAGAGCCTGGAGATTATTGTATAATACTGAGTTATTTAGGTGTATATATTCTATGTATATAGTAAATGTATATTAGTGATGTGTATTACGAGACCCGCGTATGTTCGGGTCGTAGACAAAGACATGATCGAGGGTGAGGGAATGCCATCTGTCTGCTCGGGGGGTGCGTGAGCTCGACTAGTTACGATCTCGTTCTTGGGAATTAGTGTCGTGGCCAGGATTGGGCGACAGCTGAGGTGTGTTCGCTGTTCCTGGCGACACGGAGTGAACTAACCGGTTAGGACGCGTCAGGGTGGCGTTCGGCGTAGTATATTGTTTCGATTTTTGTTCATGCCAGGACAGTCTGAGGTATGGTGGTGTGTGTGTGGGCGACGTGACCATCATAGCTCAACCACGTGATCCATAGCCGGGATCGAGAGCTCAACTCGTAAACCGGATACCTAATTTCAGGTTGCACTGGCGGAGCCTAGTAATTATCCAGGGGACACGCCTTGCTCTGGACACACACTTGTCTGATATCCGGGTCTAGTAGTCTTTATAATGCTACTGACCGAGTGTGACGGTTTTTTTTGTATCCTCCTACATTGTGTTACGCTGGTTGGGGGGCCGTGAGGTGTGCATCCTTGAGGAGTCTAGCGATGGTTGTAGGTTTGTTCTTCTATGATTATGTGGGGTGAGGTGTTTGTTGAATTACGTAGGGTTGAGGTGTTATGAATTCGTAGGGGTGAGGTGTTTTGAATGTACTTAGGGGTGAGGTTTGTTTTGAATTACGTAGGGTTAGGTGTATGAATCTACGTAGGGGTGAGGTGTTTTATGATTTACAGGGGGTGAGTGTGTTTTGAATTCATGGGTGGTGTTTTTGAAAATTGCCGAGTAGTTACATGGCGAGGTTGTTTTTAATAAGTTGTGGTGAGTGTTTTTGAATAACATTGTGGTTGAGGTGTTTCTAAGGACGTTGTGTGAGGTGTTTTTATGCGTTGTGGTCCAGGGGTTTTTAAATGACGTGTGGTGAGGAGTTATTTAATGGACGTTGTGGTGAGGTGTTTCTAAGGACCGTTGTGGTGAGGTGTTTTTAATGACGTGTGGTGAGGGGTTTTTTAATGACGTTGTGGTGAGGAGTTTTTAATAGCGTTTGGGTGAGGGTTATTAATGACGTTGTGTGAGGGTTTTTAATGAACGTTGTGGTGAGGGGTTTTTAATGACGTTGTGCTGAGGTGTTGTTTAATGACGTTTGTGGTGAGGTGGTTTTTAATGAGGTTGTTGGTGAGGGTTTTTAATGAGTTGTGGTGAGGGGTTTTTAATGACGTTGTGGTGAGGTATTGTTTAATGACGTCTTGTGGTGAGGTGTATTTAAAGAACGTTTGTGGTGAGGGTTTTTAAATGAAGTTGGGTTGAGGGGTTTTAATGACGTGGTTGTTGAGGTTTTTAATCACGTTGTGGTGAGGTGTTTTTTGTAATAACGTGAGGTGAGGTGTTTTTAATAACGGTGTGGTGAGGTGGTTTTATGATTGTTGTGGTGTAGGTGTTTTAAAGACGTGTGTGGTGGGGGTTTTTATGACGTTGTGTGTGGAGGGGTGTTTTAATGACGTTGGGTGAGGGAGTTTTTTAATGGACGTTGTGGTGAGGGGTTTTGGAGAGGGACGTTGATGGTGAGGGGTTTTTAATGCCGTTGGGTGAGGGGTTTTTAATGAGGTTGTGGTGAGGTGTTTCTAAGGGACGTTAGTGGTGAGGTGTTTTAAATAGACGTTGTGGTGAGGGTTTTTATGACGGTTGTGGTGAGGTCAATGTTTTTAGTGTCAAACGTTTGAGTTTTAACGTGTTGAGGGTTTTTAATGCACGTCTGTGGTGAGGGGTTTTTAATGGGACTTGTGGGAGCGGTTTTTAATGAACTTGTGTAGGTTGTTTTATACGTTGTGTGAGGCCTCGATGTTTTATGAGGTTTAAGATTGGTGAGGTTTTTTGAATGACGGTTGTGTGAGGGTTTTTAATGACGTTGTGGTGAGTTTTTATGACGTGTTGGTAGAGGTTAGACGTTGTGAGTTAATGTATCGTGGTTGGTTGATGCGTTCGTGTTTTAATGAACGTTGTGCGTGAGTTATGATAGCTGGAGGTTTTTATCGAGATGTTGTTGTGACTCTTTTAAGCAGGTGATGTAATGGAGTTGTTGAGTATAACGTTGTGGTTGAGGTGTTTTTTAATGACACGTTTGTATGTGTTCTTAGATAACGTCTGTGTGGTTTTTAAAACGTGTGGTGAGGTGTTTTAATAGATGTTGTGTGAGGTGTTTTAATGAGCGTTGTGTGAGGTGTTTTAAAGACTTTGTGGTGAGGTTTTAATGACGTCTGTGGTGAGGCGTTTTTAATGACGTTGTGGTGAGGGTTTTATACTGTCTTCTTTAATAACATTGTGGGTGAGGGGTGTTATATGGACAATTGGTTAGTTGTTTTAATGATGTTGGTGAGGGTTTTAATGACGTGTTGTTGAGGTGTTCTTTAATAACGTGTGGTGAGGTGTTTAATAACGTTGTTGTAGGTTTTTTTAATAACGTTGTGGTGAGGTGTTTTTAATACGTTGTGAGGTTTGTTTCATGACGTTGTGTGAGGATTTTAATGACCTGTTGTGGGAGGTTTTTATACTTGTGGTGAGGGTTTTTTAATGATGTGTTTTTGAGGTGTTTCTTAATAACTTGTGTGAGGTGGTTTTTATGATTGTTGTGACGGTGTTATTTAAAGACGTTGGGTGAGGTTTTTTAATGACGTTGGGTGAGGTGTTTTAATGATGTTGTGATGAGGGTTTATAACATTGTGTGGGGTTTTTAATGACGGTGTGTCGAGTTTAATTTAATGATGTTGTGGTGAGGGGTTTTAATAAGTGTTGTTGATGTTTTTAATAACGTTGTGGTGAGGAGTTTTTATAACGTTGTTGCTGAGGTGTTTTTTATGATGTTGTGGTGAGGTGTTTTTAATGACGATGTGGTCGAGGGTTTTAATGATGTGTTGTTTGAGGTGTTTATGACTTGTGGTGAGGGTGTTTAATGAACGTGTGGTGGGGTTATTTTTAATGATAGTTGTGGTGAGGTTATTTATGACGTGTTGTTGAGGTGTTTTAAATAATGTTGTGTGAGGGCTTTATGACGTTGTGTGAGGTTTTAATAAACGTTGTGGTGAGGTGTTTAAACTTGTGTGAGGGGTTTTTTTAATGATGAGGTTTTTTTGAGTTGGGGGGGGGAAAAAGGTGGTTTTTAATGATGTTGTGTGGGTGTTTTTAATGCGTTTGTTTGAGGTGTTTTTAATGACGTTGGTGGTGAGGTGTTTTTATAAAGTTGGGTGATGAGTTTTTTAATAACGTGTGGTTAGGTGTTTTTAATGACGTTGTGGTGAGGGTTTTAATGACGGTGGTGTGTTTTTAATGACGTTTTGGGTGAGTGTTTTATGACGATGTGTGAGGTGTTTTTAATGACGTTGGGTGAGGTGTTTTTACTGATCGTTGTGGTGAGGTTCTTTTAATGACCTTGTGTGAGGTGTTTTATGACGTTTGGTGAGGTGTTTTTAATAGTTGGGGGTATTTAAGACATGTGTGGTGAGTGTTTTTAATGACGTGGTGAGGTTTTCGTTTTAAATGACTGTGGTAGGGGTTTTTAGATACATTGTGGTGAGGTGTTTTTAATGAAGTTGTGGGTGAGTGTTTTTTATGACGTTGTGTTGAGTGTGTTTTGTAATGACGTGGTGAGGTGTTTTTTAATGACGTTGTCGGTGAGGGTTTTTAATGCTTTATTGCTTTGAGTTCTTTTAATGATGTTGTGGTGAGGGGGTTTTTTAAATGACATTGTGATGAGAGGGTTTTAATAACGTATGTTGGTGAGGGGGTTTTAATAACGTTGTGGTGAGGGGTTTTAATGATGTTGTGGTGAGGGTTGTTTTTAATGACGTTGTGGTGATGTGTTTTTTAATGACGTGTTGTTGAAGGTGTTTTTATAATTGTCGTGAGGTGTTTTAATGACGTTGTGTTGAGGTGTTTTAATAATGTTGTGGTGACAGGGTTTTAATAACGTTGTTGTGAGTGGTTTTTTAATACGTTGTGGTGAGGTGTTTATGATTGTGAGGTGGTTTTCAATGATGTGCGTGAGGGATTTTTAATGACGTTGTGGTGAGGGGTTTTGAGACGTGTGGTGAGGTGGTTTTTAATGACGTGTTGTCTGAGGTGTTTTTTAATAACGTTGTGTGAGGTGGTTTTAATGATGTTGTGGTTTTGAGGGTTTTTTAAAGTACGTTGTGGTGAGGGTTTTTATGACGGTTGTGGAGGGTTTTTAATGATGTTGTGTGAGGGTTTTTTATGACGTTGTGGTGAGGGTTTTAATGACGTTGTGGTGAGGGTTTTTAATGACGTTGTGGTGAGGGTTTTTTTAATGACGTTGTGGTGAGGTTTTTTAACGAGTAATGAGGTTGTGGTGAGGTGTTTTAAGACGTTGTGGTGAGGTGTTTTTAATGACGTTGTGCGTGAGGGGTTTTTTAATGACGTTGTGGTGAGGAGTTTTTTAATGACGTTGTGGTGAGGGTTTTTAATGAGTTGTGGTGAGGGGTTTTTAATGACGTTTGTGTGAGGGGTTTTTAATGACGTTGTGCTGAGGTGTTTTTATTGACGTTTGTGGTGAGGTGTTTTAATGAGGTTGTGGTAGGTGTTTTTAATGACGTTTGTGGTGAGGGTTTTTATGAGTTGTGGTGAGGTTTTAATGACGTTGTGGTGAGGTGTATTTTAAGTGACGTTGTGGTGAGGTGTTTTAATGACGTTGTGGTGAGGGGTTTTTATGAGTGTTGTTGAGGGTTTTTAATACGTTGTGTGAGGTGTCTTTTAATACGTTGAGTGTGAGGTGTTTTTAATAACGTTGTGGTGAGGTGTTTTTTAATGAGTTGTTGGTGAGGTGTTTTTAATGACGTTGTGGTGGAGGGGTTTTAATGACGTTGTGGTTGAGGGTTTTTAATGACGTTGTGGTGAGGGTTTTTAATGACGTTGTGGTGAGGTTTTTAATAAATGTTGTGGTGAGGGTTTTTAATGGATGGTGTGTTAGGTTTTTTAATGGGATTGTTTGTGGTGAGGGTTTTAATGACTGTGTTGTTTGAGGTGTTTTTAATAACGTTGTGTGAGGTGTTTTTAATAACGTTGTGTGAGGTGTTTAATAACGTGTGGTGAGGTGTTTTTAATGACGTTGTGAGGATGTTTTCAATGACGTTGTGGTGAGGGATTTTTAATGACGTTGTGGTGAGGGGTTTTTATGACGTTGTGGTGAGGGTTTTTTAATGATGTGTTGTTGAGGTGGTTTTTAATAACGTTGTTGATGAGGTGTTTTAATGATGTTGTGGTGAGGTGTTTTTAAAAGACGTTGTGTGAGGGTTTAATGACGTTGTGTGGTGAGGGTTTTAATGATTGTTGTGATGAGGGGTTTTAATAACTTGTGGTGAGGGGTTTTAATGAGGTTGGTGAGGTAGTTTTAATGATGTTGTGGTGAGGGTTTTAATAAACCGTGTGTGCTTGAGTGTTTTGTTAATAACGTTGTGGTTGAGGAGTGTTTTAATAACGTTTGTTGTCTGAGGTGTTTTTTAAATGACGTGTTGTTGGTGAGGTTCTTTTTAATGACCGATGTGGTGAGGTGTTTTTAATGATGTCTCCGTTGAGTCTGTATGTTCATGAGTTACCGTGGTGCCGGGGTTTTTATTGACGTTTGGGTAGGGTTTTCTTCACATGTGTTTGTGGTAGAGGTTCCTATTTATGACGTGTTGTGTGACGGGTGTGTTTTTATAATGTTGTGGTAGAGGTGCTTTTAATGACTGTGTGTGGTGAGGGGTTTTAATAACGTTGTGGTGAGTGGTTTTTAATTCGAACGTTATGTGGTGAGAGGTTTTTAATGATGGTTGTGGGTGAGGGTTTTTAATGATGTTGTGTAGGTGTTTTTGAATGGCTGTTGTTGAGGTGTTATTTAATGCGTTGTGGTGAGGTGTTTTTAATAAAGTTTGTGGTGAGGTTGTTTGTTAATAACGGTGTGGTAGGTGTTTTTAATGACGTTGGTGGTGAGGCGGTTTTAATGACGTGGTGAGGTGTTTTTAATGACGTTTTGTGAGGTGTTTTTAAGTGACGTATTGTGTGAGGTTTTTATGACGGGTGTGGTGAGGTTGTTTTTTAATGACGTTGTGAGTGATGGCTCTTTATGACCGTGGGTGGGTGTTTTTAATGACGTTGTGGTGAGGTGTTTTTAATGGACGTTGTGGGGTATTTAATGACAATTGTGGTGAGGTGTTTTATGACCGTGTGTAGGTGTTTTAAGGTGACGTTGTGGTGGAGGGGTTTTC
>JAXMNL010000633.1:26246-38724 GCA_035128595.1 Eptatretus atami
GTTTTTAATAACATTGTCGTGAGGTGTTTTTAATGACGTTGTGGTGAGGGGTTTTTAATAATGTTGTGGTGACAGGGTTTTAATAACGTTGTGGTGAGTGGTTTTTCATGAAGTTGTGGTGAGGGAATTTTAATGTCATTGTGATAAGGGGTTTTAAATGATGTTGTGGTGAGGGGTTTTTAATGACGTTGTGGTGAGGTGTGGTTTTAATAAGGTGTGTGAGGTGTTTTTAATGAGGGGGTGGTTGTTTTTAATGAACGTTGGGTTATGTGTGTTTAATGACGTTGTGGTGAGGGTTTTTAATGACTGTGTTTGATGGTGTTTTTTAATGACGTTGTGCTGAGGCGTTTTAAGGACATTGTGGTGAGGTGTTTAATGAGTTGTGTGAGGAGTTTTTAATGTTGTGGTGAGATGTTTTTTATGACGTTGTGAGGTGTTTTTAATGGCGTTGTGGTTAGGGGTTTTTAATGACGTTGTGGTGAGGGTTTTTATGATGTGTTGTGAGGTGTTTTTAATAACGTTTGGTGAGGTTTTTAATGAGTTGTGGTGAGGTGTTTTAATGACGTTGTGGTGGTTTTTAATGACGTGTTGTTGAGGTGTTTTTAATGACGTTGTGCTGAGGGGTTTTTAAGGACATTGTTGGTGAGGGGTGTTTAATGAGGTTGTGTGAGGTAATATTGTAATGTTGTGCGTGAGGGTTTTTAATAACGTTGTGGTGAGGTGTTTTTAATGAATTGTGATGAGGTGTTTTTAATAACGTTGTGTGAGGGGTTTTAATAACGTTGTGGTGAGGGGTTTTTAATGACGTTGTGGTGAGGGTTTTTTTATGACGTTGTGGTGATGTTTTCAATTACGTGTTGTTGAGGTGTTTTTAATAACATTGTGGTGAGGTGTTTTTAATGACGTTGTGGTGAGTGTTTTTAATAATGTTGTGGTGACAGGGTTTTAATAACGTTGTGCTGAGGGTTTTTTTAATGACGTTGTGGTGAGGGGTTTATAATGACGTTGTGGTGAGGGGTTTTTAATGATGTTGTGGTGAGGTGTTTTTAATAACGTTGTGCTGAGGTGTTTTTAATAACGGTGTGGTGAGGTGTTTTTAATGACGTTGTGGTGAGGTGTTTTTAATAACGTTGTGGTGAGGGGTTTTTAATAACGTTGTGGTGAGGTGTTTTTAATGACATTTTATTGAGTTGTTTTTAATGACGTTGTGGTTAGGTGTTTTTAATAACGTTGTGATGAGGGGTTTCTAATGACTTTGTGGTGAGGGGTTTTAATGACGTTGAGGTGAGGTGGTTTTAATGACATTGTGGTGAGGGGTTTTTTAATGACATTGTGGTGAGGGGTTTTTAATGAGGTTGTGCTGAGGTGTTTTTAATGATGTTGTGGTGAGGGCTTTTTAATGACGTTGTGGTGAGGTGTTTTTAATAATGTTGTGGTGAGTGGTTTTTAATGAAGTTGTGGTGAGGCGTTTTTAATGATGTTGTGGTGAGGGGTTTTTATTGACGTTGTCGTGAGGGTTTTTTAATGACATTGTGGTGAGGTGTTTTTAATGAAGTTGTGGGGAGGTGTTTTTAATGACGTTGTGGGTTTCTCCTTCAAAAAAAGCATTGAAAACTAATGGGACGTTTTACAGTGATAATGTCAATCAAATATCCTCAGCGAATAAATTCGGTATTAATTCACTGTGATTGATTTGTTGGTTGCTTATAATGATGGAAAAATAAAACAATTACAATATTTTCATCAAGTGCAACTCAACCCCAAATTGGTTATAAATTCAATACGGAATCCTAAAAATTTGGTTTATCTCCCTGTGTCAGAAAAAAACATACACAGAGTAAAATTTTAGGATAAACGTATCAAAGATAATTCGTATGATTTCTTTTAATGGAGAAGTTATATCTATGAGAATTCACCTACGTTAAGTTTTCAATATAATAAATTTACAGATGGTTATTGTGAGGAAAACACGAGTTGGGAAAAATAAAATAATTACAGGGGATGGGATGTTCCTTTCCCCATACTACAAGGCGGAAGGTATGTATCTTGGTTAGAGGATACTATAAACCTAAGCAGCAAAGGGGTGTTGGACATCTCAATTTAGAGGAGATGGAAATAATTGATACTTAATGGGTATTTGGTTCAACTATTTCTTAAACATAAAGACCTAATTGGTTCAACCGCTTCTGCTGTTGGCGAAATGGTAGCAGGTTGCTGTAAAGAGCATAAAAGCATGCCAAAAGGAATCTCCATAAATTACAAGCAATAAAGAAATAAAAAGGCAAAACTTCAGTTGTCCCCCCAAGAACACAGAAAAATAATTAAAATTGGGTCAGGGTTTTCAATAAGTTTTAAACATCTTTTTTTTCACCTATAAATACAAGTATGGAAGCAATTGAATAGTATCTATGATTTGGAATGATACTTATTATTATTTTCTCAAACTCCACTAAAAAGATTACTTTCAAGGTAAATGCAATAACTGGACAGACTGGAATGCGCAAATGCGTACAAAAAAGTTTGAAATAAATAATCAACAGAACCTATTTGAATCTATCCGAAAGTTCTTGTTGTGTAAATTTACATTCACTAAGGGCTGGGAATAACACAAACGCGACACTCGTAAATGATTTCTTCTGGAAAATGTTTGATAGTGTGCGTTTGTCATGGAACACCAAGAAGTTGAAGCGGTTGATTTATGTCTCTGCTGTATCTGAAATGATGAAATATTACACTATATTCATTCGGTGATAGAATGGGAAAGGGTCTGTCGAACGTTTTATTCCTGATATGTCAACGGGAACAACCACAGACCCTGGATATACTCAAAGGAAAGGAATGTATTAATGATTGATACAAAAGCAGGTAATTAGTTTTACTGTGGCAGTCCTTCTTAAAGGTATATTTGGATTTGTGATCATGATAAAGTTCTGTATGTCTTAAAAATTAGATTTTCAACTACAAAGGAATGATAATGAAATAGGATATGCTTTTTGTGTGCTAGTGCTTTTGGTGAACAGAATAAATTTGTTAATTGAGAAAATGAAGTTGGTATACAGTGAATATACTCCTAATCTTAAAACAGAGGTAGATGTTGAATCGAAGACTTAACTCAAAGAAACCACTCAGTGTATCATACCTCAAACGAAGATGTCAACCGTTAAAACTCAACCAAACCACTTACACTGGAATTTGGGGTGTTCTGGAGGAAGCCAGATATCTGTGGATCATTTTAAAAAGCCAGTATCGGTGATACTGCGACTGATAAGATAATGCATTGAGTGATAATGCTAAGGTGAAACAACTTCGCGTTTCTCTAGATGGACATTTTATCCACGAGATTAGATTGGAAATTAATGGGAAAAAATGATTTTGCTGAAGCCATACAAGTCTTACCAAAAGGTGTGTGAAATTAATGGAAAATAAAGAACCTATTTTTGGATATCGACAGCATTTAAAAAGTTTGTTTACAATCTATGCGTTTGAACCTGAGGCGCTCAAAAGGAAACTATAAAGTCTAATCGAGTGGATACTTCCCTATACATTGATAAGAGGAGAGAGTGAAGAAGTGATACATATTGCTTTGCTTTTGGAACGAAACAGAATTGCAGATTAATACAGGATAATGTGTTGATGATTAGTCTCACATAATTTGTTAAATAAATGAGTGCAAAGTTACCAACTGGGGTTATATGTTAATCAAATCAATCTTCATAAACTATCATCTTGTGTTCAAAAATCAAAAAGCCCTTGTACGATTTAACGTTAATACAATTCAGAGAAAAAGGAGCAGTAAGAATTGATGTTTTTGCACAAGAGAACAGCGTTAAAATCTTGAATGACACTGCCTCCCTTTAAAAATTAAAATGACAAAACAATGTGATAAAAATATTCATAAGAGAGGCGGAAGTGGAGGATTTCTCCATTTCTAATTCCTTTATTTGCTGGTTTTTAAGTGCGGTTGGAGCTATTGACGGTTGGTATTTCAACAGCGTGTGAAACTGCCAACGAAAGAAGGCCTCAACTCCAGGCTCAAAAAGAATTGGAAAGACATAACAAAGAGTTGGAGAAACAAATTAGTGTAAGTTGGCGTAATTGTAGATTTTGCTGAAAAACTTGAAGCGTCTGGCCTGATAAAGAAGATTGTTAGTTGGAAGATATGCTTTCTTCTATTGCACAAGCAGGTTGTAAAATTAACGTAAAGAGGTAATTGGATTATATCTTTCTAATAATAAATGAGCAATTGATGAGTGGTGAAAAATTTGGGAAAGAATACAACATCAAATTTTACAACTTGTCAAATATTGTAAGAAAAATTAAAAATTTCATAATGTGGTATTTGTATGAGAGATGAATTAACAAACGTGCCTAAACATACAAGATGATTATTATGAACTTAGAGATAATAATGGGAACGGTCTCATTGGGTTTGTATTTTTAATAATCAAGACAAAATATTATTTTGATAGTTTTGGTCTTCCACCACCTGTTAAAGTCAATAAAATTCTTAACAGAATGGTGTTTATCAAACATTTCAAGTCCAAGAATTAAATACCAAGTGTTTGTGGTCATTAGTCTATATGTGTTATTTCAACTCACAAAAATAAAAATTTTTATGACATTATTTTTAATTCTAATATAAATGACTTATGTTGCGGAAAGATTGGTTCTATCTTTGTGTATCCCAAGAACTGGATTATTGATTTATCAAATTATTACACAAAGGCACAGGCTGAACGACATAAATATAATATAACCAAAAAATATTAATATGAAAAAATGCTTATAAATTAAAAAATTATCCAAGCACCGACTGCGCGAAATACTTTGGTTGAGATTAAGTGATTTTATCCACAATATATAATTCTTAAATAAAACGGCTGGTGTATTCCAAGATACAGAAGTGTTGATTTTATCTCCAGGTCATACAGAATTCACAGTTCGAATAAAATAAATTATAACAAGAAGGGCGTATGATTTGTATGAAATAGAACATATCGGGGTTGATATGAATGATTTAGGGTATTTAATTGGTCATTTTAAAATTAACCTCGAAGACTGGAGCAATTAAATTCAGTCTCGTAAGAAGAATATTATCCACTTTGGTATAGAGGAATGAGTTTTGTGGAGCCACGATAGTAAACAACAATAAAAGAATTTAATAAAGGGTAAATATAATAATGGTTTTGCCTTGTTTTATCTCATGAAACAGGAAAAAAACAGGATTATATGTAATAAGTAGGGAAATACAAAAATGATTTAACTTATGGGAAAGATGGGGAGGTGTTCGTGTCATAATATTATTTAACATATATTCTATACATAAATGACGGCAGAAGGCCTTCAAGAAAATTATCATTTCTGTGTCAAGCACTACCTTCAAGAAAAAGGGTATTCGGTATTTATAAATATTTCACAACAAAAGAATGATGTATTTTCAATAAAAAGATTGGCTTTATTGCTTGATGTTGATTAAACCGACAACTTGGAATAACTAAATGTAAATAATGAAAAATTATAAAGTTAAGAAAACGAAAGGCTCTTTAGAAATTCAGAAGAAATTTTATTGGTTTCCTGTTGTAAAAAAAATTTATTTTGGATACAGGAATAACAAGAAATCTGATGAATTATATGTATTGATATTCTATGGGTGTAAGCGATTCAAGTCTATAGTAAGGACGAGGAAGGAGTTGAAGAGAGAGAAGAGGAGGAGGAGAGACAGAAGAAGAGAAAGAGGAAAGGGAGGAAAGAGAGAAGAAAGAAGGAGGAGAGGGAAGAAAGAGAAGGAGTGAGAGGAGAGAGAGAGAGAAGGAGGAGAGGGAGAAGAGAGAGAGAGAGAGAAGGGAGAGAGAGGAAGAGAGAGAATGAATAAAATATCAAATATGGAAACCGGTGAGATTAAAAAAAGATTGTTGTATTACAGAATATAAACTCAACCCACCGAGGAGCGAAAACAAAGAAATTTGACAAGTCTTATTTGCAATACTTTTCGACAAGTGACTATTGACCATCGTTTTCAGAGAGGATATTCATTTTAAATTAAAGTTTTTCATTTATTTTCTTAAATAATGGAGCGAGAGATGAAGGCATTTCTTGAGGATTATTTATGCTTTTAAAATTAAGATTCCAAATGTGCTGTTGGAAACTTTAAAAAGGTTTTTGCACTCTGCAGGAATTTTTCTCATAAATAAATGAGTTATTGTCTCAAATGTAAAAGAAAACTAATACTAAAAATATCATATATTAAAAGTAAAAAAATAAACAGCGGTATACAAAAAGGTTATATGTTCGGTGTGTGGTTCAAAAAAAAAATCAATTTATCTCCAAACACCAAACTCGGAAATATACAAAAGTTTTTATCAGGAAGAAATTTTTACAACGACTTGGGGAATACCGGGGGAATTCATCTACCAGGTATTTCTTTCTGTGTCCAGGCACAACTTGGATAAAAGATTAGATGAGGCAGACAATCCTAAAACCTGGAGTAAACCTATTCCAATAGGGTTGATGAAAGTGTGCATATGAGGCACGATATTGATTATTGGGAAATACCACAACTTTAGAAGAAAAGCATGAAGCCGATTAGAGGAAATGTTTATTAATTTGTCTTCTGATACCAAAATCCAACCTTGAGAGAAAAAGTTGATCGTTCATCGTGAAGCAGATGATCAGTGTAAATGAAACTGGACTTGCGAAAATTCAAAAAACTTATAGCCTCTAATGATTGTCATTAAGACTTTGTCCAAGAGCAATTACTGATGAATTAATAAACCAATTATTCACAAAGTTCAGAGAAGGAACGTTTATTCCAAGAAGTTGATTATATTCTGCGATCCGCTGATTTTGATGACATCAATAATGATAAGGGGGTACAAGTATGCTTTTAACCGTTATTGATTTTGAGGGAGTAGATCGCTGTTGGGTTGTCCATTAAAACAAAACAGGTTAATACTCTTATTTTAGCCTTCAACAGAATATTTAATAAAAAAGTAAGAGAAACCTAAAAAATCTGTGGACTGATGAGGGTAGAGAGTTTTATAACAAGACATTTATGAATTTCTAAAAAATAACAGCATATACAATTATACAGTACCTTTAATGAAAGGAAGGCGGTTGTTATGAAACGTTTTAATCGTACCTTAAAAGAGAGACTGTATAAAAAATTCACACAACTCGGTTCACAAACACATGGTTATCTTTTATTCAGGATATTGTGGATAGTATAATAACACCATTTCAATGTCAACAAAATATGAAACCATAGAAACATTTACAAAATTAAAATATGAAAAAGAGTTAATGTCAGAAAACCTAAGTTCAAAGTTGGTGATATCGTAAGAATATACAGGTGGAAAATCTCATTTTTGAAAAAAGGTTTTCGTAAACGATGGACTAACGAACTTTTTTTAAAATTGTTTCTTAATAAGATACGCGGTTCCTTTGGACTTATTAAGATATTATGCATTTAAAGGGGAAGAGATTTTAGTGTTCATTTTATTTCACAGGAATTACAAAAGACAAAACTAAGCACGATAATACCATGGGAGCAATGGCGGTTGTCCCTTCACTCCTCCTACTATACACCTTTGTGACGAGGGTGTATACAGTATATTAATGTGTCAAGGCGGACGTTCTTAGATCTTGTGAACCCCAAACACAAATCCTCAACTAATAGTCAAGGCTTAACTTTGTTTGTTTGGTGTGTGTGCAGTGGGGACGTTCTTAGAATCTGAACCCAAACACAGAATCCTCAACTGAAAGTCAAGGCTTAACTTTTGTTTTTGTTGCGTGTGTGTGTGTGTGTATGTGTGTGGTATGTGTGTCCCAAACCCCCCAACACAATGTCTTTTCAAAATGAGATTTCCCAACCTATATATATTTTTTCGTTTTTTTCTCTTCTTCCAATTCTGTCTTTTTCAGGCTTTCAGGTTTGATGATGCTAGGAAAAGGGGAGTAAAGGTCTGCACTTTCTTCCCAAACTAACAATATATATTTTGTATGTTTTTCTCTTCTTCCAATTCTGTCTTTTCCAGGCTTTCGGATTTGATGATTGTAGAAGGGGATAAGGTCTGCACTTTCTTCCCAGAACTAAACAATATATATTTTTTATGTTTTTTTTCTCTTCTTCCATCTGTCTTTTCAGGCTTTCAGGTTTGATGAGTAGAAAGGGGAGTTCAGAACTTTCTTGATAGGTTTAGATCCCAAGAGTGGTACGCTTTCAAGTCTCCAAAATAAACCCCAACTTTCCAAGTCTCCAAGGATTATAACCACATTCCTGTTGAGTTTCCAAGATACGTAATCACATTGTGGTTATCAAGCCAGAACCCCATTTCAAGTCTCCAAGGTATAACCACATTCCTGTTGAGTTTCCAAGATACGTACACATTGTGAGTTATCAAGCCAGAACCCACATTTCAAGTCTTCCAAATATAACCATTCTATCAAGACTCCAAGGTTTAGAATCAACAATTATCCAGAAATATTGTGGGTCAGTGATAGCATCTCACATAGTATAATGTGGATCATCAAGAAAATCTCCATTTTTTTCCAATTTTGATGGGTTTCAGTGATAGATCTCACATTAGGTATAAACTGGGATATTCAAGGACAAACTCCATTTTTCCAAATTTTGATGGGTTTCAGTTGATAGATCTCACAATATATAAACTGTGGATCATCAAGGAAATTCTCCATTTTTTCCATTTTGATGGGTTTCAGTGATAGATCTCACATAGTATAACTGTGGATCATTCACAGGAAATCTCCATTTTTCCAATTTTGATGGGTTTCATGATAGATCTTCACATAGTATAACTGTGGATCATAAGGAAAACTCCATTTTTCAAAATGTCTTGAAATTTGTGAGTCTACCAAGGGTAAAAACTATGTATTCTGCTCATCAAAGGTATAACTTTGTTTCATGTGGGTATTGTCTTGATAACTCGCAATGAAGTACTATTGTTTGTAAAAACTCTTTTTCAGGATTTTGCTGGGTCTCAAGGTAAAAAACTTGTTTCTGCTCATCAGTATAACTTAGTTCAGTGGGTATTGTCTTGATAACTCGCAATGAGTACTATTGTTGTAAAACTCTTTTTCAGGATTTTGCTGGTCTCCAAGCGTATAACTCTTGGTTGGGTCATTCAAGGACGAGACTCGGTTCTGTGGGTCTTGGTCGCCTCATGAGGTCTTCAAACCAAGCCAACAATTTCGCCCCAAGTTGTGGCAAAAGCAGTTATTTTCATTTCGTATTTCGAGATAAATTTCCTGTTGAGAGAAATAATAATGTTATTAATTAAGTGATTTAATTATTAAATGAGTCTATGCTTAAATTCAAAACTGAAATAGGGGGGAAAAATTTAAAAAATTTCTTTTAACCTTCAAAAGATAAGAGTATTTGGAATTCCAATGATCAAGTTGTAGGGTTTAGTTCCAAATACAAAGTAGTCAATCTCAAGGAACCCCAAAGTCATCCCACTCAAGGTCTCGCTCGTTCTGTGGGTCTTGTCGCTCACAAGTCTTCAACCAAGTCATCAATTTCGCCCAAAGTTGTGGCAAAATTCGGTATTTTCAGATACCAATTTCCTGTGAGTGAGAGGAAATAATGTATTAATAAGTTATTTAATTATTAAATGAAGTCCATGTTTAAAAGGACTGAAAATAGGAAATTAGATCTTACCTCAACAGATTAATAGGTTGAATCCAATTCTTCAACTTGTAAGTTTAGTTCCATAAAGTCATAGAGTTCCCAGCAAGCCTCAAGCACGTTAGTCCATTCTCAGTAAAAGGTACAAATATGTTTAAAATGGGAGCCTGGGCCTGAGGCTTTTATAGAGAAAGACCTGGTGGGCGTGGTTTTCCTGTGGAAATTCCCTGGGCCAAGCCCAGGCATGCCTTTCGTTCGGAAAATTTTCAAAACCATAACATTGTTAGAATTTTCTAGTGATTTCTTTGTGAGTCAGAGATGAACGGAAATGACTGTAAGAGTAGGCGGAGCTAAGAAAAATGGGGCGGGGCTTAGGGAAAGTGGCGTGGCTATGAAAAATACCTCACGCAAAAGTGGGCGGGGCTTATGAAAAGTGGGGAGGCTTAGCAAAAGTGGGCGTGGCTTATGGAAACACTCAAGAAAGTTGGGTTGGGGCTTATGAAAAGTGGGCGGCGGCTAGAAAAGTGGGCGCGGGGCTTACTGAAAAAGTGGGCGGGGCTTAGGAAAAAGTGGTCGGGCTTTATGAAAAGTGGGCGGGGCTTATGCAAAAAATAATCTGTGGCCACGCGAGGTGGGTCAGATGAATATTAAGAGATTTATCATCTTCGTAATGGCAAAGGGGTATCTTTGAAAAAAATATAAAGATTCAATGTTTTTTTTTAAATATTTGAGGATGGGAATTATTGTGCAAAGAAAATTAAACTATTATGAAGGAATTGTGAGAAATGAACAAGATCTTTATAGGTTCAATGGTGAGCAAACAATATTGCAATGTTATTTGAAAAAGAGTGTCCTAGGTTAAAAGGGGAGACGTAAGATAAATATACCTGGATAAAAGGGGGGTAATTTAGGGAAAAAAAAAGTGAATCGCTGAAAATCCCCCATTCATATTACATGGAGAAGTGAGCCAGAATCATATATCCACCCTTACTACGTCATTTAAAAACCCCTCACCACAAACCTCATTAAAAACACCTCACCACAACGTCATTAAAAACCCCTCACCACAACGTCGTTAAAAACCCCTCACCACAACCGTCATTAAAAACCTCACCACAAACGTCATTAAAAACCCCTTCACCACAAGTTATATAAAACACCTAACCACAACGTCATTAAAACACCTCAACACAAATGTCATAAATAACCCTCACCACAACGATTAAAAACCCCCTCACCACAACGTTATTAAAAACAAAACTCACGACAACGTTATTAAAAAACCCCTCACCACAACGTTATTAAAAACACCTCACCACAAATCGTCATTAAAACACCTACCACAACCTCATTAAAAACACCTCACCACAACGTCATTTTAAACACCTCACCACAACGTATTAAAACACCTCACCAAAAACGTCATTAAAAACCCTCACCACAAATACATTATAAAACACCTCAACGTCATTAAAAACACCTCACCACAACAGTCATTAAAAACACCTCACCAAACGTTATTAAAACACCTCTCAACAACACGTCATTAAAAAACCCACTCACCACAATGTCATTAAAAGAATCCCTCATCACACGTAATTAAAATTCACCTCACCACAAACTTTCATAAAAAAAACCACTCACCACAACGTTATTAAAAATTCCCTCACCACAACGTCATTAAAAACCCATCACCCACAACCTCATTAAAAACACAACAAACAACATCATTAAAAAACCCTCACCACAACGTCTCTGTTAAAAAAACCCTCACCACAAACGTCGTTTAAAACACCTCACCACAAACCCCTTTTCAATTTAAAAAAAAAAAAACCCCCCTAACCACACATCATAAAAACCCCTTCCCACAACTCATTAAAAAAGCAACCTCACCACCAACGTCATTAAAAAACAACCTAACCCAACGTCATTAAAAACACCCTCATCAAAAACGTCATTAAAATACCCCACCACAACGTCATTAAAAAACCCCTTCCACAACGTTATTAAAAAACCCTCACCACAACGTTATTTAAAAACAGCCTCCCTCACCGCAACAGTTCATTAAAAACACCTGACCACACGTTATTAAAATTTAAACCTCACCACAACGTTATAAAAAACACCTCACACAACGTCATTAAAAACACTCTATCAACACATCATTAAAAACACGTCACCACAACGTTTAAAAAAAACCCCCACCCTTCAAAACAAAAACAAAGCGTCAGTTAAAACACCTCAAACAACACCATCATTAAAAACACCTACCACAACTCATTAAAAACTCCTCACCACAACGTCATTAAAAAACCCTCAACACCAACGTCACTAAAAACACCTGACCACACGTTATTAAAAATACTCACCACAACGTTATAAAAACACCTCACCACAACGGTCATTTAAAACACCTCAACAACACGTCATTAAAAAACACCTCACCACCAACGTCATTAAAAAACCCCTCACCAAACACGTCATTAAAAACCCTCAACACAATGTTATTAAAACCACCTCACCACAACGTTGATTAAAAAACCCCTCAACCACAACGCTCATTAAAAACACCTCACCCACAAACGTTTAAAAATTACCTCAACAACACGGTCATTAACATACACCTCACCACAACGTTCACTAAAAACCCTCACCACAACTTCATTTCAATAAAACCCCTCACCACAACGTCATTAAAAACCCCTCACCACAACGTCATTAAAAACCTTCTCACCACAACATTCATTTAAAAACACTCAACAAAAAGTCATTAAAACCCCTCACAACAAACGTCATTAAAAACCACCTCATCACTTCATTAAAAACACCTCATCA
>JAXMNL010000634.1:0-14105 GCA_035128595.1 Eptatretus atami
GCAGTTCGTCGGCCCCACCGGCACAGGGAAGTCAGTGCTCGTGAACAGCCTCTTTTTGAGCCTCTCCGTCGGCGTCCTTTATACAACGGAGCTCCGCCCTGTTGCTCCGCCCCGTTCTTTGCTCCACCCCCCTTCGAGGCGCTTCGAGAAAGGTCCGCCAGGTCTCGCCGAGGGGCGTTACTCCTCCCGTGGCCGCGTCCCCCCCGCGCCCATCCCCACTTGGGCGCCCGCTGCCACCCCCCGGCTTCTGTCCCCTCCTCGGCGCGGGCCAGGCCTGGCGATGCGCCGCTGCCGTCGCGCAGCTGGCGGCGGCGGCGCGGCGCCGCGCGGTCGGAGGCTGTGGCGGGGCTGGCGTGGTTGTGGTTGCTCCTGTGGTTGATTCGACCCTCACCGCCCGCCCGCAGCCCCCCCGCCTGCCTTCACCGTGTCGCACGCCCGCCTGCCTGCCCCTTAATTCCCGTCTCCCCCCCGGGTTTTGGGGCTCACTCCCGACATGTCCTTCCGCCCTCCCTCCCCTCCGGGCCCCTGCCTGTGGTTGCGCCTTTCCCCGCCGTCCCCATCTCTCCGCCCCCCGCCTCCCCCATACATGCTGTTCACGGCTCCACGGGCCTCTGGTACTCGTGGCCCCGTCCACGGCGGCCTCCTTGCTGCCCCCCTGCGTCAGGCCCTGCTCTTCCACTGGGTCGGCGCTTCACCCTTTCCCCGGCCCACATGGCTCCCCCGCCCCCCGCTCCCGCCCCCTCGCGTGGGCTGCCTCCGCCTCCCCTACCTGTTCTGCTTGCCCGTCCCCCGTCTTGCCCTTGCCCCACCATGCACCCTTTCTGGTGCGCATTTGCAGCTTGCCGTCCCTCGCCGCTCCCCTCCCCGGGCAGCCCGCGCCGCCCTTTTTCCCTGCCGCCCTGGGCCCCAGCTTTTCCCCTACTCCTGTGGCCTGCTGGTGGCGCCTCCCCCCCCCCTGCCTCGCCTTCCTTGCGGTCCCCCGGTTCTCCCCCGTACTGCCTCCGGGGTTGCCTCCTTTTCGCCCCCCGTGCTTTTCCTTTGCCCTGGTTTCTTGCAGGTCTTCCTTCCTTGCCCATGTCCCCGTCCTTCCCTCTCCACCGTGTTTCGTTTTCCTCTCTTCCGTCCTCCATCTCCCCGTTCTTTGGCCCCCTTTCTACCCTCCTTCGTCTTCCTCTCCATGTGGCCTTCTCGGTTCCGGGGTGCCTCCTTTTGCGGCCCCTGTCCCGCCAGCTTACGGCGTCCTTCCTCCCCTGCCCCCTTGCACGTGTCTTCTTCTCTGCGCTCACTTTCCGGCACTTCCCGCCGGCGGCGGCACTTCGGTCCCTCCCAGCGCTGCCCTCTTCTTGCTCCCTCTCGTTCTTTTGTCCGTGTTCTCTCTTTTTTGCTGCTGCGCCTCCCCCCGGCAGCCGCCCGTCCCCTTTCCCGTCTTTGGTCTGCCTCGGCCGGGGTTCGCCCCCCTGCCCTCCCGACTCCGCGGGCCACTCTCCCCTCCTTTTCCCCGCAGTTCTGCTTTTGCCTGTCATTGCCTCCTCGCCCTGCTCTCTTTCTCGCCCCTCCATGTTTGCCCTTTCCCTGCTGCGCCTGGACTTTTTTTTGGGGGGGGGCGGGGGAGGGGTCGGCCTGGGGTTCTTTGTGGACCGTGTTTTGCTCGCTTGCTGCCTCTTTTCTGCCTTATTTCTCTGCCGTTTGCCCCTCGCTTCGTTTCTCTCCCTCTGATCTGCCTTCTTTTCCTCCGTCTTCCCTTCCGCTTTGTCCGTTTGTGACTTGGTTCCCCTCCATTTTCCCCCCCCGCTCCCCTCGCCCCTCTTCTTCCCCCCGTCCACCACCTGACCATCTCCCCTTCCCAGCCCTCTGCCGTCCTGTGTGGGCGGTTATTGGCAAGCGTCGTGAGTGCCCGCCCGTGGTGACTGTTCTGAGACACCGCCTTCCTCTCCCCCCCCTTCCGCGCAGTTGCCCCCTCCCCGCCCCCCCCCGTGTCCCCCCGGGTCTCCATGGTGCCGTGCCCCTCCCCTCCCGACCCTTGCCCCTCCTGGTGCGACCCCTCCCGGCATCTTCCTCAGGTCAGGCATGTTTTGAACACCACTTGCCAAGTCCTCACCTTTACCTGAAGGGCCTACGTTCTGGTTGTGATTGATCATTGGAGTATTAACGCCACTGAAAATGTAAGGGATGGGGAGGTGCTGAAGATGTTAGATCTGAGGAAATCGATTGTGTTTTGTTTGTTTATAAGCTGTGGTTTGTTGGTAGTTTTAATAATGTAGAGTTTTTTGTTTTGTTGACTCGCCTGGCTCAGACTACTTTGTTCTTACGCGCCAAAGTTCCCATTATAAAAGGGTCAATCATCGCAACAAGTGGTTACATTTTGGCTGCCTAAATATTGAAAGACGTCCGAGCCTCTACTTTTTTTTTGTATTGTATCAAAAAGAGACCGTCACCCAAGTTATACAACCCATGCTCGTGCAAAAAAATAATGGTTTGTAATTGGGAGATTAGTTTTCAAAATTTAAAAGCACCACTAACTCTGTGTAGCTGTTTCACAGTTACCTGCGCCTTTGCCTACTGGGGCAGCTGTACTAGTTGATGCTGCTTTAGTTTTGAATAGTTCCACTGTGTTTTATATTAACTTGCATTTCTTGCATATGACTAATCGTTAAGTTTTTAACTCGCAGAAAAGCCCGTCAGACGACGGTGACCCCTTCTGTATTTTCACACATATTCAGCTTGAAACCTTACTAAAACCAAAAATTGCACATGAAAAACCTTCCATTTATTTCACAAAGTTGCTCCAACTGCTCTAATTTGGGTGGGTATAGGCCACAGAAAGCTACTACGAATCGCTCCAAAAAAATAATAAAAAATAACCAGGGTTACACACATGAAGCCAAACATGCGTAGCTGCTATTGTCCGTATTATAGTACTACGTCATTGGGTTATATAGCTCGGATAATTCATTTATACTGGGTAATTGGCCTTACACCAGAAGGCTTGAGGCCTATAAGTACCTTCAACAAAATGGTGGACCGTATATATATATATTTCGAAGTTACAATTGTGGGTGGAGTCGGGCGCAGCTGTCCAAACCAACGGGGCGAAGCAGTTCACTCGACACATCTGTGGATTTCTAGTCCATAAACGAACTGGCTTTTATATCTCGTTGTGAATTTGAGTAATCCTCAAGATAAACTCAGGCATTGGCGTGTATGGTCCATTACCCTGCAGCAAGTGAAGTGAAAAGCGGGGTTAAGCATATTTGGTTCATGTCCTCCATCCGTCATCCGTCAGTCCTGTTGTTTACAAACGTCGGTTTTTTTTAATGAATGAACAAGCTTATTTAAATTGATGTTATATTTTGAACACGAATCGGAAAAGTCAAACCATGCCGTTTTAACCAGGAACCTTTTCCTCTGAATTTGAATTTGTCCCCGACGCGCAGCAATGCACAGAGGAGCGGGATAATGTTTTTGACTCTGTCTGCCTGCCTGGCAGACAAAGGAAATTGAAAATTCAATTCCAAAAGAACTTCCTGTTTTTAAGGACTTGATTAAAGGACACATCAGCAGGCACAAATAACGCATGTAACGTGTTTGATAGGGTATGTAATAGCCACTGCACCAACGGCCGTAAAATGTTGGTAATTCCACAATTTTATTTATTTGACTTTTACAATCTTTAATTTTATTTAAATTTAATTAATATGCCTGAAACATTGTAGAACACAAATCGCCGCCTTGCATTTTCAAAATCCCTCCGTTTGCAGTATGTGGACATGTTTAAATAGGGTGGTGTATCAAAGGTGATGTATAAGAACTGCTTCAATAGTGGCTAAACTTCTGGAATTTTTTTTTTTTTTAAAACGGTGCTTTGAAATCATTTGTTTTTTTTTCATGAAAAGTACTGACTTTACACTGCAGTGGGGTAACGGTTCATGAACTCTCTTGTTGGAGTAGATATGGCAAGCTTGAAGAACAATGCTTCTTCAAAACTTGGTTGTGGTTTCATTGCAAGTGATTAACCAAATGGATAAGAGTGTGTGATGTTTCAAGTGAATTGTATTTGATCTGAGTGAAACCTCTTCTTTTCTGAAAACCTAAGAAGCGCATGGACACGATGACAGAAAATAGGAATTAGCGTGGTTTAACACGTTGTTGGTTACCGACACTTGCATTTTTGGCTGCCCATTGTATTATGTAAAAGAGTGAGTGTTTAACCCGCAATTAGAGCTGAATTATGTTTAATTTGAATGATTTATAATTATGGTTAAAAATAATTGTTTAAGGCTTTTGTTTTTCGGTTTGAAAACACACTGCCAAATACGCCAAAAGTGCATGGACACGCAATTTTATTTGCGCAAATGCGCAACTTGTGTGACATATTTTCGAGCTTCCTGTGCCCTAAAAGCACCCTTGACCATACTCTAACATCTGCCATCAGGTTTTTCTTCAGTTGTAGTTGTGTTTACGTCGACCAGTTCCCTCCTGTGATTGTTTTCGGAGTCTTTTTCATTTTTTTTTTTGGTCATGTCGTCAAGCTACATAAAGCCCTGCATCAGAGATGAACATTTATACGCTGAACATGTCACTCCACACAAAAACTTGTTTCAATATGTGTTGGATCCATTGGACCTATTTGTTACACCACAACATGTGGCAATCCTGCATTGACCACATCGAAAAAGGCAATGTGTGTGAGTGCTCTTCCTCCTATGGTATTAGTTCTTCCTGGCCACTGGGTGTGAAAAGGTTCCTGAATTGATTCTGACACGAGACGTCTCAGTGCTTGTTAGTCAGATGGCAGAAGGGCAGCACGACAAGCGTGAAGCACTGAAAGATGAGAGTTTGGGATGATTGACTGGGAGATGAGATGACTGCAAAAATTGGTCAATAAGCCCATACTTTCCTGCTCACCTCCGCTCATTGGTTCCTATTTTTTCCTTCCTGTGGAATCCAACTTCCACATTCTCCTTCAATTCATTCTTCCCTCCAGATCTTCAGACAGCTCCATCCATCCATTGGGACCGATACTCTGTGCAGAGCGTTGATGCTGCCTAAGCAGTCTTCTTGGCTATTGGGGGCACAATTCCAGACAGGTCACCCACTTGACACAGTATACCAGCAAGCTGGCACTCATTTGCCGACCTCGGAGGCATGACAGGCTGAGTCAACCCCCTGGTGTTCCAGGACCCCAGGAATCCCAAGCCACCATCCAAACACTAAGCCAAAGCCAGGCTTTTCAAGACAGCTGTTCCCAACACATCTCAGTCCAAAACTGTGATCAGGGAATCCCCCATCCCCCATCAGATCTCAGATCCCCCATCCCAAAACCATGATCTTTACTCCCCATGTAACTCCTCCCTATAGCCCACCCCAGGCATCCTGCCTCTACCTCTCATTCTTCCCACATCACTTATTTGTCGCAAGTCTCCCTCTATTTTGTCCTTGACCCGTGCTGTTTGCTGTTTCCGCCCCCCCCCCCTCCTCTTTGTACTTTTCATTACAATCCGCCACTGAATGGTTTACGGAGATTTGTTTTCACTGCCGTCTGTTTTTGTTTTGTGAGCAGGATATCTCAAAGAATTGTGGACGAAGATTCGGACCGAAAATTTGTGCACGAGGTTGGGTGTGGGTGACAAGGGATGAACTGATTAGATTTTGGTGAAGATACGGATCCTGAGAATTTTTTTTAGTGATTCTTCACGCAATTGAGAGATCGGCCAAAAACGATATATAGCACGAAAATAATTCTCAAAAAGTTGTGGACGTTTTCAGACGAAACTTGGTGGATAGTGGGGAAAGGTGCAGAACAAGCGCGATTAAATTTTGGTTCGTACCTCGAGAGATCTTACTGTCAAGTGGGTGTAAAAACAATAACTGTTCAGCTATGGTGGAGGTATAAGCCTCTACCAAGTGCCCATTCTCGTGTTTTTTGAATGGCCAAGCACTGCATGCGACTAATGAAGAATTTGGTATTGTTGAACGGATGCTCATTATGTTATGTCCGGAAGTGTCAATTCTGCTTTGATTGATTGCTCAATTGGGTCTGGAGTGTTCACTGTCCCTGACCGAGTGATTTCCACTGTCGTTTTGTAATTGCACTCAATTTCTTCATTCTGGCTCGTTTATTATCTGTTTTTGTATAGTTTTTTATAACCTCCAGTTGGTGTAGTTTGTGAGACTTTTCGATTTGTGTATTCAACACTATTTGCCACTTTTAAATGTGTGCAGCATTCAAAACAGCCTGAACCTCTCCCCACATTCGTGCATAACGTTAAGATGCCTTTTTATGATGGCGCAATGGTTAGAAGCGTCCCGCTCTGAGTCTGGGTAAGTCGTGGATCAAACCCGATCCCTGAGCCCGAAATTCGTTACGCAAAGACTTTAAAATTGGTTATGTGCTTGCTTCCGTTCCTGGACACTCGAGCACTTTATAAGGATAGAGCACGGACAAAAATACCGTGGTTGGCGACGGTTGCACAGTCGATGGGCCTAATAGCCTCCTGTGGTGGAGGTTCCGTCATCAGTTTAATGCAACCCTTCGTGCACGTGGGCCACCCGAGGTGTTTCCACATCTCACGGCTAGTGGATTGTAACAGGAATGAGGTTTGTAATGAAATAGCATGATTAATCTGTTTGAATAAAGCAACCAAATGCTTATTCTCTCTTATGATTGTCATCCAGAAAGCACATCCTCAGCAATAGATCCCATTTGCTCATGAATTTGGAAGCCTCATGAATGCATTAATTTGTTCCATAACCAGTTTAAGGCACACTTTTTTTAAAAACCTTCCACCAAGTTAAGGTCTTCTCAATAAATGTATTAACAGATTGTGGCTTGGGACATTTTTCGTTTCCCCAATGGCTACCTCGTTTTCCTTTATCACTTGATCAGTGTGGAGCATCATGCAAGTGTAAAAATGCATTGCAGACAATGGGCCTGAGGAAAGCTGGGGCATCGAGTGGAAAGGAAATTCCACCGAATAAGAGCGAACGGAGTACGATCTGCGACACACCAAGATTGTGACATGGTCAGGTGGCTCATGTGCCGACCACGGAAGGCCAGTTTTTTGAAAGACTTCTTGTTGGAATTCAACGAATGCGCATGGATTCCTGTGAAAGGTGTGCTTCATTGCAAGCGTGCTACGATTGGAAGGTTTAGCAAACAATCCAAAAAACTCTCCATTGAAGTAGTTTTGGAAAGGGAAACCAGATGCAATTGCACAGATGGTGTGAGTTTGGTATTAACGACTACAGCCATATCTGCCATACACTGATAATAGTCCAATTTGATGTATCTGCGTATCGGCTTTCCGGGTCTGCTTTGGCTGCTACTTTGCTCGGCGACAGTGCAGTTTTACTGTCCGGGCAATCAAGATCGGTACAGGTGCAGACGGTGTTCCGTTCAGTGTTCAAGTCAGAAACATGTGGACACGGTCTGTTGTTTTTTGAGCTTGAGCATGGTATACAAGGGTGAAGATATTACTCGTGTGGATGAGAGAGAGAGAGAAGAGAGAGAAGAGAGAGGAGAGAGAGAGAGAGAAGGAGAGAGAGAGAAAGAGAGAGAGAGAGAGAAGAGAGAAGAGAGAGAGGGAGAGAGAGAGAGAGAGAGAGAGAGATGGGGGGGGGGGGGGGGAAGAGAGAAATAATACGATATCAAAAGGAAATGCAGAATAAGGAATTTAAGGTTTTTTGTTCTGTGGTTATTCGTTTTTCCGACCGTTGGTTTTCCGGAATATTAAGTGAAACGTGCTTTAATGCAGAACAGCTAATCTCAATCTATGAAAAGGCACCAAACGAAATCCCCCAAACTCTCGTGTAAAGTCTAATGCTGTGGACAAGGAAACTGGGTAAGCTCGAAGGGTAAGATTGAATTTCCTGACAGGCTCACTGTCTTGGCCTGAACACATCCAACCCTTTGCTTCCGTTCCCACCACTTTGGCCCAGCAAGCAGCATGCTGCATGTGAGAATCCAGCAATGCTCAGCTTTCCCTGCAAATCGTTCGCAGATATTTTTGAAATGAACTGTTCTTTTTCCAGGGATTTGTTAAGGCGCAAAAAACGTTGCATTCTTGGTCAAGACATCTTTTTACAAAACACTCTCATGCCGTCCTCCCTTGTTGGGATGCAGGCAGATTGGCCGTTGGTTGCATGGGAACAGGCTTGTGAATAGAGTCTTTGTTCTTTGTCCGTCATCGATTGATTGTATATTATCATATTTAAATTTGATACTACATTTTGTGAATTTTCTTCTCGGGTCTGGATTCTTTCTTGTTCATTGAGTGAAGGATGAGCGTAAACTGTCAAGTCTATGACCGGATTCATTTTTGACAGGAATCCTCTTCACCCTTTTTTAAAATGCCGTAGCGGGCCTCCTGTCAACTGCAGTGCCTGCAGAATCACTGCTATGTGGTCCACCATGACCATTTAAAAGCGTTTCCAAGTGTGGAATTGGCACCGACAAAATACAAAATTGTAATTTATATATTATTTTTCTGAAAACTTGTGTTGATTTCTCCTAAACAATTCCTTTCAACTTGATGTCATAAATGTTGGGAGCCCATTGATCACGTAAAAACAGTTTAATGCCGAAACGTCACATAGGTATGTCCGCACTCTCGGGCGGGCGTTAAAGACTTTTGGGAGCTGTTTTTTGGCTTTTGTTTGAAAAAATAATTGAGCAAGTTTTCTGGATTTCCAACATGTGGTTCGATCACAATCGAGCACATTTCAACCGACCCAAGTGAGGACGAAAGCAAGGTGTTGAGAGAAAATATCTTGTTTGAGGGAAGAGGGGTGAGGGGAAGAAAGAGATCTAGATGGAGTAAAAGGGCAGACCTTTGAGGGTTGGAATGTAAAATATAACTTTGCTGTGCAGTGCGATAATGATGAGTCACACATTTGCCGGCAATTGTGTAAGTAACTATCATCCATATGCTTGTGAGGATGATACAATCGCAATACACACTTTAGAAATTGAGACCGTTTTGTCCTTGGATTTAAGCTGCCATCAAATGCTTCAGGAAAGGCTTGGTTGGGTCAAAATGATCAAAGAAGGAACTTCACGGCCTGAATGTTGTGACATTATTTTTTGCCATGCCGGTCATTCGGCTGCTCGATAGTGTGGCAATGCGCTAAAAGTCGCGTCCTCGTTCGTTCGCGAAGAATGAAAGGCAGGTATTCCCTTTGAGACGTATTTAGGTTGGTTTGGGCGAGAGTTGTTGAACACATACTCGTAGATAAAATCGTTTGGCGAATGCAGAAAATTTGCATTCGATGCACATTTGACCTTCGGCCAAGCCGCTTTGTTAACCAAGCATTGTTGAAGAGCAAGGTTGTCGTTTGTAATTGCAATATCATTGGGTGCGGACGCTGTATGAGAATGAATAGCAGAGTCAAAATAGGTTTTTGTCTACAAACGGTGTTTCCTCGCTTTTTGCTCTAATTAAATAGTTTCAGAATGGTTTTCAACAATACTGGCGTTGTGGTATGTTGCAATGACGAATGATGAGCAGGCCCTTGCGTGGAAGAGATCAGTCTCAACCGAGGATGTGCTGTCACAAAGTTAAACCCGTATCTTCACCGTTTCAACACTCGCACCGAGAGGATCCTGATCTGGCAATGCAAACTCGCGGAGGAAGAAACGCTCTCTCTCTCTCGTCTCCTCTCTCTCTCAATCTCCTCTCTCTCTCTCTCTCTCTTCTCTCGGTCTCATCTCTCTCTCTGTTCTCTCTGTCTCTCTGTCTCTCTGTCTCGCTCTGTCCTCTCTGTCTCTGGCCTTGGCTCTGTCTCTGGCTCTGTCTCTGGTCTCTGTCTGCTGTCTCTGTCTCTGTCTCTGTCTCTGTCTCTGTTCTGGCTCTGTCTTCTGTCTCTGTCTCTGGCTCTGGTGTCTGGTCTCTGTCTCTGTCTCTCTGTCCTGATCTCTGTCTCTGCCTCTGTCCTCTGTCTCTGGTCTCTGTTCTCTGTTGGTTGTGGTTTGTTCATCACTGCCCGTGAAACATGGGTGTGCCCCTCTACCTTGCCGAAGGTGTTGCAACAATTAAACTGCTGATGAAGGAACCCGTGCCGAACCGCTATGGTAGGGCCTAAAATTAGCTGCCATATCGGCCTGTGCACCGTCGCCAAACCTACGGTTGTATTTGTCGCGTGCCTAATCCAGTATTAAGTGCTGAAGTGTTCCAGGAGGAAGCCAGCCACATACCATTTTAAAGTTTTGGTAGCGATTTTTCGCCAGGGTCGGGTGATCCACTCGCCCTTCAAGACTCAGGCGACGCTCTAACCTTCGGTCGTCTCTGTGGTTCTCTGTCTCTTCTCTGTCTCTGGTCTCTGTCTCTGTCTCTGTCTCTGTCCTCTCTCTCTCTCTCTCTCCTCTCTCTCTCTCTTCTCTCTGCTCTCTGTCTCTGTCTCTTGTCTCTGTCTCTGTCTTCTGTCCTCCTGTCTCTGTCTCTGTCTCTGTCTCTGCTCTGTCTCTGCTCTGTCTCTTCTCTCTCCTTTCCTCTCTTTCTCTCTCTCGCAGTGGCTTCTGTAAAACACAGCTGTTTGGGTTGTGGCAAGGGATTTTTCTCGTTCGGGCACCTCATCTTGACACGGCTGCACAGCAGTCTCGGAAATAGTCCCCAGCCTTGATGTTTCAATTCTTTCTTAAGCCAGAAAAGGAACCATTGATTGCCTCTGGCAGGATTGGAGGGAATTTATTTGAAATTTGAAAAGGGAGGTTTATTGAGGGTGGGTGAGGAAGAGCCACCAAATTATAATTAAGGTGTTATTTTCCCTATCAGAACAAAAGTATCTCCTGTTGTGGTTTGTTGTGGTGGGCATAACTTGTTATAAGAATCTATATATAAATGGAGTAAGTGGATGTATGTATCATGTACTCCTCCGAGAGGATTGACCGAAGGGAGCTGAAACGTTCAGTGATTAATGAGGGTAACCTGGAAGTTGTGCCTGTGCATAGTTTCGTTTCATTTCCATCAAATTTGAAAAATAAAATTTTTTTGCGCCATTTTTGCATTTTCTTCCTTGGGGGATTGGGGACTCACAAATTTTGAAAAGAGTCCGAATAAGGAAGGCCTAATTCGGACAAAATGTCATCAAGTAAAAGTTGCAGGACTGGTCGATTTCCATGGGGGGTGGAACTATTTCAGATCTTGAAATCACAACCTGCCCTGTCACCCACCATGGACATCTCTGGGCGGTCTTGCTTTCGCGTGCTGTTGTAACGTACCACTATTTTCGTGCAATCCTTTACCTACCCCTCCACCTTTTCTCCGACAAGTGCAATTCGAGAACCCCTCCCTCATGCCTTACTCTCCCAAACCCCTCTCCCATCCCCCACTTCCCCCTCTCGCCGACATCTTTCCTCGCTTCCACCCGGCTTCCTTCCTGAGTGTATAGCACATTTGGTGAGGCGTTGTTGCTTCTTCCACACGCCACTTCCTTGCTCTGCCTCCCCCCTTTCCTAGGCTCCTACTTCCAACCCCCTCCGAGCTCCCCCACCCCTCCTGCACCCTTTCTCCCCCCCCTCTCTTTCTCTTCGCTCTTCTCTCTCTAGCTCTCCACTTACCAGCCCCCTCCCGAGCTCCCCCACCCCTCTTGTGCCCCTCCTCCTCTCTCTAGTCTCCCCCTTCCTCTTCCGCCCACCCTTCATGCAGTGAAAGCGACAGGTTGTATATCTGCTCGAATTGATACTTTGGCCAGAAATTCCTGGAAATAAAATGAAGAGAATTTTATTCGTCCACCACCGAAGGTGGGAAGGAGGTTGGTTTGTTCCCCCCCCTTTCTAAACCCTGTGTTGTTTGGTCTGTCTCTCTTTGTTATGTTTTGCTGTGCAGGATATCTTAAAAAGTTGTGGACGGATCGCGGATTGATTTTGTGGGAAGGTTGGGTATGTGAACAGGATGAACTGATAGATGTTTTGGTGAAGATCCAGATGTGGACCGGCTGGTAGAAATTTTAACGTGATTCTTCACCATGAGAGATAGGGTGAAACTAATATATAGCAACGATATCTTTAAAAGTTTGGTGGACGAATTCGGACGAAAACTTGGTGGGACAGGTTGAGTGTGTACAAGTATGAATTGATTCGATTTAGTGAAGATCTGAAATCCCGGATCAAAGATACGAGAATTATTTAAAATTTATAAGTGATTCTTCAATCATGAGAACAGGGCTAAAACCGGATGATATGGCATGAATTTCAAAGTATGTTGGGTTTGATATGTTCCACTGGATCAGGCAATGCGTGCTAGAGGTATGTCATAACAATGAGTGCCCTTCTAGTTTGGAAAACGTATTGTTGCAGGAAAAACTCAATTGCAAGTCAACAAGTGCCATCGCAATGCCAAGAAAAAAACTCCAAAAAGGCAGCACAAGAAGAAAAACATTGGATTCCATTTGTCAGAAATGCAAGACAAAGGCGGTTGACGCATTTATTTTTGGGTATTAATTTGTGAATTCACCTGAACTTTTTTTTTTCACCTCCTCTGAGCCTTAGACATTATTATTGTTATCGTTGTTATTATTTTAATTACGAACATGCCAACATGCTCCATAATGATTGTCGTTTCTGTCAAAGCAGCATATATAATATATATATATATATATATATATATATATTATATATATATAGTATAATATTATGGCTGCCTTGACAGAAACCGACACTATAAATTTATACATATATATTATATATATTATATATATATATATAATATATATATATATATATATAGGTATATTAAAATGATAATCAGCATCCAGTGAAATATCAATATTTCACCGACGCATTTCATGATATTTATTTATTTATTATAACACATATATATATATTATAGTATGCATGTGTGTAAATATGTTTTAATTTCATTTTTAAATCAGCCAGTTTAAACGCCAGTTGTTGATTATATGTGCATTCTGACAGGAGACATTGCAAAGCAGCTGGTCATAATGAGTCCCACCTGAATGTCCTGAACCAATCGCCAAGGAGCCTCTTTCAGGTACCACTTTAACATTCCACCTGCCCAAAGCCAGTATTCCTTGCTTATCATTTTCCTTTCCCCCCTAGAAATGCTTTCTTTGAAGCACTGTGGCTATGATTTTGAGTTTCTGTCCTTGGGCTCCAAATTTCTTTGTTGCTGTTTTCCAATTCTCTCGTCAACATTTCGTCATGTCTAGCTTTCTTTTCTCTTCCAGCATTGTGCCGCGACCCGCTCCCCACCCCCCCTCCCCCCCCGCTTTGGTTGTTCCCTGAATCGTAGCTGTGCGTCGACTTTGCTCTTTGTGCACATGCACACATTTTCTGCCACTACTTATAAATACCTTATTATTGAGGATTATCACAACAGATGGTTCTCTACGGGATTTTAGACTCGGTTTGATTTGTCACAGCCGGAATAAATTCCTCTTACTATAAATGTATTTTTATCTATCATGGAGGCACATTCATAAACCTGACCACCACTGAGTTAAAAGGTTTTTTGTTTTTTTGGTCTCAAAGTTGTATTAATGTCACAGATCTCAAAGCATCATCCCACAAAGTGTCACAGGAATGAATGGACCAACCTCTCACAGTCTGAAGAGGTCGAAGGTGAGTCATCGATGGGTTACATATGTGGGGTTGGCTGGGCCCATTCGTCCTATAATGACAATGGCTGAGGTCCAGAGTTTAAATGGTCCTCCTGATGCCCATTTGAAGGATTTTCTAGAGATGTTAAAGTGGTTATATTCACCCAAAATCAAAAGTGATAATAATGCAGGGCCCAGCTCTTCTATGCACCCGAAGCTGGATTTCCCAAGTGGACCTGGATTTTGTGCATGTTTATCGAGCGGGATCCTGCAGGGCTGCCTTACTTTTAATCTTGCCCGTCTGCCCCGTCCCTAATCTTTTGGGGCTTCAACACAACGCCAGATCGGAGTTGGCTTTGCTCCCGCCATGCGCAGGCACGGTTCTATTAAGGGCCTTGGCATGAAACACCTTTGTCTACCTTCCTTACCAAGAAACTTGTATTAATGCTCACATATTGGTGTAACTATAATCGTTCGTCGTCGTCGCCTCGGCGTTTGGAGGTAGCGAAGGTCAGACTAAGACACAATTGATGGGACTGCACCAAAAAACC
>JAXMNL010000634.1:17449-28774 GCA_035128595.1 Eptatretus atami
GGACAGCGCCTCCTTGACGTCGTTGAACGACTTCACTTCGGTCAGTCCCCAGGACCATGCTGATCCTTGTTTCGTGAGCTGCCGCAGAGGCTCGGTCAAGGTTGCGAAGTTTCGGATGAATCTGGCACTGTACTGCGCCATGCCCAAGAAAGAGCGGACCTCAGATGAGTTTTTGGGCTCGGACGCATCTCTCAGGGCTTGCACTTTTTTTGGATCGGGGGATAGGCCTTCCTGCACTGAATATTGTAGCGAAGAACTCTATTCTCGCAGCCTCGAATTCACATTCGGCAGATTGACTTGTAAATCCACTGCTGTGCTACAGGGCAAACAGGTGGCGGTCAAGCGCAATGTCATGTTCCCTCGGTCTGTAGCCGCTGTGGATGACATGATAAAATACATCGCTACATGTTCTGCAACCATTTATATCCTGATAACAGTCTTGTATCACGTGTTGGAACACTTACGGTGCAGAACTGACACCAAAAGTTAGGCGTTTGTAACAGTACAGTCGCATGTGCGAGAAAGTTTGTAATGTCACGGCAAACTTCGTGAGCTTAATCTGGTGATAACCCTCGCCTACGCAAGTCGCTTTGCTCTGAACACTGTGGATCTTGCAATTCGACAGCCAACTCGTCATCGTCGGGTGACATGTACGCAGCGTTTTATGCGTGTGTTAGCTTTCGCGCATGTCCACGCAGACTCGGATTTCTTCAGATTTTTCGCTTTGGAGGCGTACTATCGTGAGACCCACTCAGTCGGCCTGTCCTCGCTTCGATATGTTCCTCCCGAGCAGTCTTGTTCAGCTCCTTTGACTTTGGTCCTCACAGGTGGAATACAGGCAACTCGGCTGTGCTTTCTCGCTTACGCGGGGACGGGTTCGATCGATGTGAGCAAATGGACTGCCATCGCCTTTGAACTAACCAATGCATCATCACATTCGGGGTATTTGTTGAGTATCGGAGTATAGTCCTCAATTCACACAATGGAACCTTTGTCACATATGCGGACCAATGGATGTCATAGCCGACATGGCACTTGTAGATGCTTCGGCAGTATCTTCCGCAGATGCTGGGTGTCACCTGTACACTAAAACATGTCGGCGGTTACTAGAGTTGCTCCCATGAGAAACCACGTGAGGTTGTCAGATATCGGCAACCAATGGTGAATTTTGGCGGTTGCACTGATGGTCGGCACCATGTAACACAATGATTCCAATGTCACTTGGATCATGATGTTGCAGGGCGCCAGAGTCAATATATGTGATGATATATCCGTGACAAGTTTTCGGTGTCGTAACTGCCACCTACGCATAGAGCGTACCTCGTCACAGCGTCACTCTCGGGATTCACTCCGGGTTCGTCGCTTCATGAACGATATCGGAGCGCGGCCAGAGTTTTTTGATCGTCACATGACAAGCAAATGACCAAAGGGTTGCACTTGTAGCAGTTCACGTTCTCAGGAGCATCTGCGATCCATCAGCGTGCGCCATCCGACACAGTCGAAATATGCTTGTGTCCTCGCGATGTATCCTAGGTGTACTGGATTCGTGCGGGGTTGTTGTGGTTCCACCACGCGGGCTGTTGAGACCTCCTCCGCTGGACGGGCTTTCTGCGCGTTGTGGCTCCGCTGGGGAGACCGACGCTTCTGCGGATCGGTGCGTTCGTGAACCTCTCAGCGGTGTGTCGTCCGAGCCCATTCGGCAAAGTTCCAGCGGGTCTTCAAGACGTCAGTCTTCCTCGCTAGCAGTTTGGTGGTAGGACGCTGTGACTTCAGGCGTCATAGATCTGGCACGGACTGAGTCATGATGACTCGGCCTCAACATGCTGAAGCAGTCTTCGGCCATGTGCGCCACTGTGGAAGATTGAGCTAACGTGTTCTCATCCTTCCTTCTTTGAGCGGACAGTGGTGAGTAATGAATGTTGTAGTGGGCAAAGTACTCTTGAAGCGCAGCTTGGCGGTGTAATTGTTCGGCCGGTGTCTGGCAGAGTGTCAAAGAATTCCTGCACGATCAAAGCCACGCAGTGCAGACAAAATTCTCTCTTCGCTGCGGCACGGAGAGCGGAGAAGCCGCTCAAAACTTCTGACCCAGCGCTTTCCAGCGCTCTGACAACGCTGCTTGCTCACTCATATGCATCAAAAGTGCTAACTGAGGCACATCATAACACAGCATGTTCTTTGTTTGGATTTTGTAGCACACGACAAACGACACAAGAAATTCGGGACGGGTCCAGTGGATGTAGAATACAGTCGGAATGAGGCTGGTACCTCACGTGGTTTTGGCGTCACCACATTTTTTTTTCCTATTTTTTTTCTCTCTTTTTCCCCTTTTGCGCTAGCGCGAAATTTCGGCTCCCGTAACGCGTACGGCTGTTCTGCCCTTGTAGAATGGGAAGGAGTGTTGAAGAGCTAATAACCGTTATCGCTCGTCGCCAGTTGTAATAAGAGGTCAGCCGGACGCCATGCTGGTTCAAACCAGCTTTAATTCCCTCCTCATCCGAGGGCACTTCCCGTTCCGGGGACCGGTATATTTTGGAATATTACAGAAACGGGTGCCACCGGGTGGGGTTAAGCGAGTCACGTGACCCGCCTGTTTGTTTGTTGCTGTGCTGTGTTTGTGCTGTGTTGGTTGGTTGTGTTTTGTTGTGCTGTTTGTGCTGTGTTGTGTTGTGTTGGTGTTTGTTGTGCTGTTTGGTGTTGGTTGTGTTTGTTTTCGTGTTTTGTGTGTGCTGTTGTGCTGTGTTGTGCTGTGTTTGTGTTTGTGTTGTGTTGTGTTTCTGTGTTGTTTGTGGTTGTGTTGTGCTTGTGTGTGCTGTGTTGTGTTGGCGTGCAGTTCTGGTTGTGTTGTGCAGTGCTGTGTGTGCTGGTGTTTCGGCTGTGTTCTGCTGTTTGCTTGCTGTGCTGTGTTTGTGCTGTGTTGTGCTGTGCTGTGCTGTCTGTGTTGTCTGTGCTTGTGTTGTCGGTCTGCTGTGGTGTGCTGTGTGTGCCGTCGATATCCGAATAAAACGCAATCCCCTTGAGAGTTCTTTCGGCCCAGTCTATCGAGTACATTACACCCACAGAGATGTAACATAACCATTATTCTTCCTACACGGAGAATGTAAACAAATACCAATTTAATTACCACACGGAGAAGTAAACAAATCCCTATTACCACACGGAGAATCTAAACATTTCCATATTTACACACCTGAGAATGTAAACATTTCCATATTTACTACATTGAGATGTAAACATTCCATTATTTACCACACGGAGAACGCAAAACATTCCAATTATTTTATCTGCATTGAGAATGTAACATTTCCATTATTACCACACGGAGAATTCCAACATTTCCATTATTTACCACAACGGAGAACGCAAACATTTCCATTATTTACGCTACATGGAGAATGTAAACATTTCCATTTATTAACCACAACAGAATGTAAACAAATACCATTATTTACCACACGGAGAAAGGTAAACATTTACCATTATGTACTAACAAAGAATTAACGAATACCCATTATTTACCACATCTGAGAGTTAAACAAATACAATTGTTTACCACACGGAGAAGTGTAAAACAATACCATTATTACACACGGAAAAATGTCAAACAAAATACCATTATTTTACCACACTGAGAATGTAACAAATACCATTATTTACCACACTGAGACATGTAAACAAATACATTATTTACCACACTGCATGTAAAAACAAATACCATTATTTACCACACGATAATGTCATGTTCTGCCTCTCCGTCGGACCGGATAGCATACACTAACCCCCATCGCCAATGAACGTAAACGTTTAACAACCTTGCCTGAAAGGCCTGAGAGTTCTTTATTCTTGACGTTGTGGTTGAGTTGTGGTAATCGCTTGCAACAAAAACAAAAATAAAATGTATAGTAAAAGTTGACACAGATATAACGGTGATCGTCATACAGTACCAGATGTGTATATTAAAAGGGCAGCTACTTTGTAGTGATATGCCTCGGATGAGTTGAGCTCCCATGTTCCAGGAATTCTGCAAGCTGCCGTACTTACGCAAAACAAAATAAAAACAAGAAATAAAATAACCTACTCAGTGCAGAGTACTGCACACCGTCAATGAGACCGTTATAAAAATCACTGATCAGGTAACGGTACAATAAACAAATTTGGGTCACTAGAATAGACCGAGAGCATAACATTTTGTTAGCAACACTGGTCAAGTCTTTCCTATAAGTTGTTGTTTGTAACACAATTGTCGAAGTCGTCGGTAAAACTAGAGCATCGACTGGTTTCATGTCGACCTGAATAAAGTCCAGTACAATTCTGTGTTTGACGATAAACAAAACGCAATCACCACAACGTTGTTGGCCACAGTCCCTGGCATAAAACACATTTTTCATCGCAGCGGGCAAAAAACCATGCAAGGCGAACATTTTTACACAGCGTCTCCTGGCTCATGGTAGGCGAAGCCAACAGGGCAGCAACAAATTGAATATCATGACTTCAACCGTCCACAGTGTGGCGCGCATATCCTGGCTCACGTAAGCGAGCCACAGGGAAGCAACAACAATGAATATGCCATGACTATCAACCGGCACAGTGTGGCGGCATACTCCTGCTCACGGTAAGGCGAGCCACAGGAAGCAATTAACAATGAATATGCAAGACTAGTCAACCGGCACAGTGTGGCGGCATATCCTGGCTCACGGTGGCGGAGCCCCAGGAAGCAAAACAATGAATATGCAATGACTATCAACCGGCCGCACAGTGTGGCGCAATAAACCCTGCTCACGTAGGGCGAGCCTACAGGGAAGCAACAACAATGAATATCGTGTAGTCAATTTTTTTTTTCTCTTTTGGTCTGCAACAGTGTGGCGGCACACTCCCTCCTGACGTCTTAAAGACGTCACACACTAACACAAATATAAGAAAACAAACAATCAAAATGGCCACTGATCATTGGAACATATATCAAAATGAACACGGACATATTTCATTTAACACCACCGGCGAAAAATGGTTGGAAGGCGTCCGTCAAACCAGAACTTTTGTTGTTCCACTTGCAATGAATAAACTCCATGCTTTCATCAGCTGGTCGTCATGGTCCCTTGAGGTAAATGTTGCGTGGAGCGATGGAGGATTTCTCAACCGAGTCATATTCCTGCCAAACGAGTGTTCTGTGGCAAAACTCAGCACAAAATTATTTTCCGAAGACCCAGAAAATTGTTCGAAAGGAGGTCCATTGGCAAACAGCCGTGGCAGCACGAATCGGCTCGAACAGGAATCCCAACACCTGCAGTCATACTTCCGGGCGAAGTCGCCGCAAACATGACCCTCCCTCAAGGAGCCGCCATCTTGCGCCGAACCACTGGCTAAGATCGCTGCGAACAAACGCGGGCGCTACCTCGTTGCCAGGAACGACGTGATTTTCACCACCCGCTCTCCTTCAGCGTCGATGATCTCTACACGTCCGCTCGCCCTGGGGGGGCGAAATTCGGATCAGGAGATCAAGAAGGGGCGGAGCCAGTGGGGAAAAGAAGGTAAGACGGAGATCACATCTCGCCACTGCCGCATCGCCCCCTCACAACCCTATGAAAAGCGCACAGACGGAAGTGAAGCGAGTCGGTCGGGTTTTGGCAGCGGTAACTGTTCCGTGTCGTTGACAATCACTGTGTGTGTCGCTGTAACGGCCCCGAAGCACTTCTAGTTGTGAGAAGCGATGAGTCTTGTAGCAAACGTCTGCTGGGTCATATTGTGAAGGTCACATATGCTCGCATTGTGACATGTGGAAGATTTTATAATGCGCCGACACCGATTTGCCACACTACATCGTGATCCTTCATGGTATGGTTAAACAATACCCAATACCACATTTACTGTCTGTGAAGAAGTTTATTTCAGCAATGTCAACATCGAGCTGTTCACAAACTGTCCCTCTGCGATTGCAACCGTAAAACAAGCCCGCAACCAATTCCAGGCGGGGAATGTATTGCACGTCGCTTTTGGGCCAACTTTGTTTGCCCAGGATGAATCCCAAGCTCGAACATATTACCGCTGAAGTGTTTGTCTTCAAACGTAAAGCGCAGCTGCGATTATTTTTCTCCGAGCATCGGAAGAAAACGTGGACTTCTCTTTTGACAAGTTAGTTCGGGCTTGGGGCGTAAGGTCCTGCGAACCTTGAACTGTTCTAAGAGAATTTCTCCATCATCCCCATTCTTTTTCTTTGGTCGTGGAGACAATTGGCTCTCCCAGATTACAGTCCGCGCATCATGAGAAATAAATTCATTATTGAACAATTAATGGGGCGACGAAGCCTATGGGGGTCGAACCACACTGCTAATGCGTCAGACAAAATTTGTGAATGGTTTTTTCTTTGTGTTGACATTCAAAACGTGAAGACATCGTGCTGAGGTCCCACACTAAGGCCTAAACTTCTCTGGTTGCGGAAAGTGTATCTTTCCGTCAAAGTCAAGTTTTGAAGTGTTTAGCCCATAACTCCTCAGATAAGGAAATGACTTGCAGTAACTCTGGGCTTATTTGTACGACTATTTTGTGGAGGCGAGGATTCCACCTGTCCTGTCGGCTCTTGTTTCTGAGCTTCTTGTGTGCATGTACCAGAGATTGTTACGCGCTTGTTACATTCAGATTTGACATGACGTCAATCGTCATCACATAAATAGTTGTGTAGTACATTGTTTGTGACCGCTCATATATCCTGGTTTTTTTATATAGTCCACGATCTGACTAGTCTATCCTGGAGACCTATCGTCCATCAGAGGAGAAGGCTATTTCCCCCGAAGAAACATGCACTGTCATTCTATACGTCAATACAGCGTTTTCTCGTGGATCAACTAAACTTGATACTACAAAAAATCTGAGGTAATTGCTTGGTGTTCTTGTATTGATCCAAGAAACCCAATAAAACTATGGACTCGACTGATCACGAAATGGCCTGTCTTCAAGATGCTGTTATATCTCTTTATTCCAAAACACTCAGTAAAGTCAATCTGTCCTCAGATTCCTGCCCTTGTTAGCAAACACGTTCGTTTGAGGGATTCATCGCCCGCTTGTACTGTTTTAGAGCGATCGATAAACGTGCCCCTTATCTGGTCGGGGCTTATTTGATTAAGCTAATCCTCCAAAAGTGGTAAGATATCAGCATTCGCTCACTTCTTTGAGGTGGGTGGGGCTATTTTCTTGCGTGTGTTCTTATTCTTGATTTATACTTCTTCATTAAATTCCTATTCCCCAATTTTGTTTTTCTTCTTATCTTGGGTTTTTTAATGTATTTTTGTGTTTCATTATATATCTATCTCTTTTGATTTTGGTCTTCTCGTTTAATTTTGTTTAGTGTTTTATTCGCTGTCTTGTTCTGTCTCTTATAATTTCCGTGCTATGCGGTTCTCTTTCTACCTTTCTAATTTACATCAGGTATGACCGAGCTATCTCCTCTGTCCATTACTGAATAATAATTTGTCCTGTCTTCAGTGTGATTATGTCATTATTTGTTTTGTTCTCTATTCTCTCTATCACTGGAAAATGTCTGAAAAATTGTCATTTTTGCAGTGTATCTAATTTTTTCTTTTTTCTAATCAAATTCTACTTATTTTCTATTTGTGGATATATATTGATCGGATTCTTTTTCTTTTTTTTTTTTTTCTTTTTCTCTTACCGTTTTTTTTTTTCTTTTTCCGGTCAACATAGTTTAATTTTTTCATTTCTAATCTTCACTTGATACATCTCTGTTGATTACTTTTTGTCTCGTACATTTTTTTAGTTTACCCTGTATTCATCTCTGTTTCTCTTTTCTCAGTTCTCTTTTCTTCTTCTCTCTTATTCCTCTTTTCCTCTTATTGAGTTGTCTTCTGCGTCGTATATCGGATGTCTTATTCTCTCTTCTCTGTGTTGTCTCTCTCCTCTTCTTTTTTCTTTTTCTAATATATCTATTCTTTTTTCTCTCTGATCTTCTGATCTATCTTTGCTCTTTTCATACGCTGCTGTCTCATATATTTATCATCTCATCTCTGTCGCTTTCCGTGTCTTGCTGTCTAATTCTCGCCGGGTTATCTCTTTGCTTACCGTTCTTTCTATCTCTCATCTTCTCTTTCTTTCTTTTATCAGTGCTTCTGTCTTTGTTTCTCTTTTCTCTTCTCATCTTCTTCTTCTATCTATATCTCTTCTTTCTTCGTCGTCATCCTATCTTTTTTACTCTCGGCGTGCGTTTATTTCGTGATCGGGTCAAATTTGGTAATTTATCGCACCGATATACGTAGGTAACTTGTATTTTGTGTGTTATCGCGGTTATGGACTCTGTTTGTTATAGGAGACTAAGACAGTACACATTTGTGCACGTTCCCAAACCGATTTGTCGCGTGTTACAGAGTATTCTACTTGTGTAGCATGAACTGTAAGGTTGTAGGAATATTCCCCCGATTCAAACGCCTTTGAAAAATCTTGATTTCTGTGCGAGGTGACGTTTGCTCTGGGTCGTCGAGGATGTACGTAGGCCTGGATATACTTGTTTGGATCGTCACTGTGGTAAAACGTTTGGTCAAGAATTTGTTTTAACTGCATTATCTTTACCCTGGTATCACACACCAAAATTTGTGTGCATTTTGAGTTCGGAACGTGACTGTAGCTCCGCCGCCGTTATCGGCGAATCGCCTTATTGGCTGGCGTGGGCGGGTCTTGGGTCACCGTGGCTCTTTAAAGGTGCTGCCGTCTGTCGTAATGCATTGTCGGTAACATGCTCGTTGCCTTTACACACAGATACAGGATTACATTTACATTACATGTTGTCTTTGCAACGTGGTCAGTTTAATCACGCACCGGAAACATATCTTATTTCTCCGCAGAAAAGTCCCTTTTTTCGAACAAGGTGACTTCAATTTTGAACGCACGACAGTCAGCTGAGGTTAGTGATATGCAAAGACAATTGGCTGAATGTCCTGTCTTCTGAAGAAAGAGGGTGCGGATTTGCAGGAAGTTTTGTTTACCTGGTGACTGTCTATATCCACGTCTTGACTGCTGCTCTGTTGCGGCCCATTACTTTCGTAGCAAAACTAGGATTCATTTGCGTACCTGACTGAGGTTCTGATAAACCAGCAAACACATAGAGATAGGAGGAAACACCACATGGTTTGTTTATTTGTTATTTCTTTTTTGTTTACCTGTGACGCATGCATTGTCCAGTTCTTCCTGTATGTTGTAGGCAGTTTTATCGACGTATTGGGAGTACTTCCTGAATGTGAACGAGTCAAAATGCTACAAGGAGTGGCGTAACTTTGACTTCGTTTGAAGGGAAAGCCACTTCATACAATGTATCTGAAGTTCATACACGTTGCTTTGTTGTCTTTGTTTGACAGCCGCGGAAAGAAAGCAAAGTTTATGTTTTGTATTGAGGCTTCCCATCCATTTCGGATCTGCAAAGTCGCTCTCTAAGCACTTCCCTATATTTGTTGAATGCGCGAGAAATGGATTGTTGACATTTGACATTTAAGCTGAACGGTCGTGTTTCTTGATTGTGGTATCCTTAACCACTTAATCAGGAGGTCAATCTCTTCATTAACACTGGCACAATATCGTTCCAACGCGCGAAAGTCTGCCTTCCACACTGTATGCTGCTGGGGTGTCGTTGAATTGTACACAAGCGTGTAATCAAGCATAGATTCTCTTTCTAGCAGATAATTTTGTTGATACTGTCAGTGATGTATAGGCGTTTGTAATTATTTGCTGTGTTATGACCGGCACAAATGAAGGCAAATTCGGGTCTAATGTCACACGAGGGTGGCAACTGTCGTTTAAAGTCTGTTATCATGAACAGAATGTAGCGTTATTAGCTCGGTTTTTTAAATCGGAAGGAAGGGTGAATCAGGGTGTCTGGGTGTTGCTTGTATAAAATTACTGGCGATATTGGGCGTTGAAGATGCCGGTGTTGTCAATTTTTGCATATGTCATAGCCATTATAAGTCGCTATGTTGGTAACACTGACGGATAACTTTGTGATCTTCCACATACTGTTCTGTGCGTTGCGATATGTCTCGCTGAGGTATGTCTGAATACAGTGTCGGGCCATTTTCACCCTGCAAGTTCACTTAATACTAATGTTGTTCTAATGGCTGTAACTCCGCCTCAGTCTCGGCGACTTGTTTTTCAGATTGTAGTAGGTTAAATCAGCCTTCGCATTTTGCTTGAATTCGTGCTGATTTTCTGAGTGCGGGCCAAGGCTTGTCTTTTTGTCGAGTTCAGCTGCCTTGTGCTCTCGTTACGCAGCCACTTTAGCCAGCACCAAGCTTTAGCATCGTTTTTTGTGCTATACCATTAGAACTTAGTTAGACAGTTCGAAGTTTTGAAACAGTCCTCGAAATGGAAAAATCGTTGACTGATTTGTTTTACTCTGAGTATACTGCGCTGACAGTTGAGTTGTCTTGGCGTATTGCGTTCGAGGTGATACTGCGGCCACTGTTGTTTTGGTTATGGATGGATTCCCCTGTATCCGGGCGACCGACGTTTCTCGCTTTCTGGGCTTGTGCTTTGGCCTAGTCGATTACTGTTTCGGCTCCTCGCTGGTCTTGGTACTTCGGAGTAGCATACAGCTAACTCCCCTATCCGCCAATGAACGTAACGTTAACCAACCATGCCGAGGCTCAGAGTTCTTATTTCTTGGACGTTGGGTATGAGTGTTCGTGGTAACGCTGTAACGAAACAAACAAAAATAAATAATGTTAATGCTATAGTTGATCACAGTATATTACGGTGAATCGTCATACCCATTGTACAAGAAGTGTGTTATATTATAGGGCTAGCTACTTTGTAGTAGATATGCTCGATAGTGAAAGCCTCCCTTGTTTCCAGGAATTTCTCGGCAAATGCTGTACTTTCACGCAGAAACAAAACGAAATAATTAACCTCAACTCATGTGGCAGTATGTACTGCACCGTCAAATGAGAGCCCGTTAGTAATAAATCACTGGATCATGAGTAAAACGTACAATCCAAATTAATGCTCACTTTAGAATAGATCGTCGCAGACGCATATTACATTTGTCTATCATCATTTGGTGGCAGTTCTTTTCCTATAGTGTTTGGTTGTAACTACAATTGTCCCGAAGTTTCGGTCGGTAAAACGAGTGAGCATGTCAAACTGTTTCATGTCGACATAAAGTCACAGTACAAAATTCTGGTGTTGAATCGATAACAATAACGTCATCAACTGCACTACTGTTTTGGCCACAAGTCTGGCATAAAACGCATTTTTCAAATCGCAGCGGGCAAATAGATACCACATTGGCAAGCGACATTTTAACATCAGCGTCTGCGGCTCCGGTAGGCGAAGCCACAG
>JAXMNL010000635.1:20001-31817 GCA_035128595.1 Eptatretus atami
AGGCCACACTGGCAAACTGCTGCCTGAGTCTCGCCAGATCTGCTCCTCTTCTGCTTTTGTGTGCGAGTCTACGGTTCCATTCCTGCAAATCGAAGCCTGTCCGTCCTTTTTCACGCTGAGCCTTCAAAAGACTGCCGATCCTCTATCTATCCTTGCATCATCGTAATGCCTTTACATGGCAATATCAACATTGTCCAAAGAACTTCTTGAAAAGCATCACGCTTTCCCTCTTCGTCCGGCTGAACTTCCTTGTGAGATTTTTTCAGCCCTCCATGTCGCTGTGTTGTGTTTGGAAGACGTCGTAGGCTGATCCAGAGCATGATGATTAGCCCTCGTGGTATTTCCTGCTCGTTCCCAAATTTGTAGAGATCATGTGGACACGTTTCCCTTCAACACTGTTGCATTTACGGAACATGTTTTCTGTTATTCATGAACATCAACAACAGCACCTTTGAGGGCACCTCTTCCGCGTGAAGGTAGCTTAGCACAAACTGTAAGCTGATCTTTCTTGTGCTCACAATCAACCAAATCTCAGGCGTGATCGTTTTCTCCTAAGTTAACTTCGCCATCTTCACCTGCAAACAAGCCAAATAATGCAAACACCAAACATTGAATTGGAAGATAGCATCACAACGATTACCATTTCAACAGGCGTCGAGATAAAATAATACAAAGCTGAATTGCTGCAGCCCAATGCCCTGCAATATTAAAAAGTTGTTTGACAATTATTGTTGAAGCTGTCGAGTCGAATGTGATGGTCGCTTTCGTTGCATGCTAGGCTTCGCAGGCTAGAGTGCTGTGCATTTTGCAGGGGCTGTTTCTTTGGAGAGCGGTAACTCAAAAGACAAAAACTTAAAAATTAATAAATTATGTTAATTCGATTTGATGCTTTGGTGTGTCACCAAAAACAAAATATTATGGATGGCCATTGGCCACAATGCCAGTAAACACCAGCATGGACCGGCTTTTTGCAGCGCAATTGTGGTATACCTATTGGTCCGTTGAGCAACGTAGTAAATTTGTTGTGCTATTCAAGTTTTAATTCCTGGATATGGGTGTTTGTCAAAAAGTGGGCACCACAATTTTACTGGGCCGATTTATAAAATTATCCCAAACATTTCAAATTTTTTTCATGTAGTACATTTAGACACCCCACCCATACTGAAAGCACTCATGATTGATGTCCAGTCAACGTACTGGCATTCATGTAGTTGTTTTCTCATGAATTGTTCAACGCCATGTGCCTTCGACAAACTTTCATTGCTTAGCTGGTAACCTGGTAGATGAAACTGTGGCTCTCCACCCACTTAATGGGATGTAGCAAATCCAAAATTTGACTCCATCCAATAAGAACACGAGTCGGCACACATCCACCCAATAACATAATCTTTACACCCACTCCTCAGCTGGCCGCAGATTGTGCTTCAGTGTGGGAAATTCCAAAGAACACATCGAGTTAGAAAATTAAAGTTCATAGTCAAATTCAGCAATTCTCTGGGTGTTTGTTGTTGGTTACTTCATCCTATGCCGGTTCCAGGTGTGGAATGGAGAGCACTTCCGGGTTCTCGAAAAGTTTGCTACCCTTCATGTGTGCGCTTGCGTTGTTATTGTTTTGTGGGGCTGAGTTTCAGCGGCGAGCTCGACCGCAAAGGTGGAGGCAGTAGAAGTCGGCTCCACCGACACACCCCGGAATTCTCGATTCGCGCTTCTCGGAGAACTCCGAAGAGGGCACGGTCCCTTGACAGTTACCGTGGTCAACCCAATATTTCGGACGGCGTTGAGTTTAGGTCCACACTTGTCTACAAACTCCATGTTACCTATAGTTACTCACGTCCGGTCAAACTACCGGGGAACCGCACACCCCCCTCGCCGACTCTGTTCGGTATACCAAAGGAGAAGAAAATAGTATTGATTGAAATTTGACCGAAACATTCCCAACTTCAAAAATGATGTTCCATCATCCAGACCTGGTTTCAGGACAACACGGGAAAGACGGAATCAATTTGGAAGGTGAATGTTATGGATGTGAGTACAGATAACAAAATTCAGAGTCCCCGTTAAATGTTGGACGTGAGCATTATCCTTGTTGATTCATGCAAGTGCTGGCGTATGTCATCTTAATAATGGTGAATGAATAGAGATGACATCATGTACGTAAGCAGCCATTCCAAAGCGTGACTAGCGCAACATTCTACTAAGAATCATTAATTACGTTGCTCCAGGCACAATCAAAGATAACCCTGCATATAAGTTGGTTACTCGTACTTCTATCAAGGGAACTATTTGTTTTGGTAACAAGGAATTGCATTGCAGTTCGCTGCATTTACAGAGAATTTATACTTTTTAACCCACCGTGATCTTCGCGTGATACAGGCTACTCACAGACTGTTCTTCACATTGGTTCAGTTGCTGATCGTTTAAGTTAGAATACGCGACAGCAAATATATCCCATTTTTTTCTCCATGCAATGAAAAACCTGATCCTAAAACTGTTCCCCATACAAGGAGTTTGTTTCCATATTCACTTTACACTACTGAATAAGAATAAACCTTCAATTCGTGACTCGCAGTGGGAACAAGGCGACGTGACATCGCGTGGACAATTGTAGAAAAAACAAATATTGAAAATCAAAAGAATAAAGTATAAAAAGTTATCTAATGGAACCATCAACTAAGAACACATAAAAATATATATATTTACAAATAACATTGTGCCCTGTGACGCTTGCATTTGACAAATAGTGACTCGCCTGAGCATCAGCAGAACTACAAAAAATTTTCCAAGTATAAAATATGTTTTGAATTAACTATACTAGAACACTAGTAATAACAACGTCATACAACTAGAATATATAAATTAACTCAGTATTAACAATCAATTTTAATGCACTTGTATAAAAACTATGAATAAAGGGAATGAACTAAAACTTAGTTCTTAGTTTCGATAACCAAATGCTTTCGCCTACGCGCCAAACGGGCAAAGAGGCTGGCCGTCGCATCGATCCTCTTCATCAAAAAAGTATTTATTTCAGGAATATTTCCGATTTGCGGCGTAATCGCGGGACCATCAGAGTGGGTAGTGTCAGGAGGAGGAGGAGAGGGAGGGTTATGCAGTATGCCTAACTGTTCATGTACATAGGAGATACCTGCTATGAAGCAATTATTTGGAGGTAACCGTTGAATTTCCTTGCGTGGCTCAGAGACTTTTGGACTTCCACCGTCCAATAGCCATGGCCCAGCCAGAAAAATTCTCACTTGTCGGTACCCATCTAAGGTAAACCAAACAATCCTAGTTATGATTTTGGAATTGTGTATTATTAGATCATAGATTTTGACTTGATAACCACTTGCAGGGACTGCAGGGCGTATTTGGAGTTTATTTACATCTCTGGAATCGTTACCCCTACCCCTCCGGCAATGAAAGCGGAAGAAGGCAAAACTCCAGAAACATTCACTAATGATGCAATTGACATTTGTTTCCCACATGGGGCTTTAGATAATGAACTGCCAACCACAATATGTACATGTCTGAAGATTGCTTATTCATTACCATCGAAATCATCCTTTTCCTGTCATTGCCTGAAGGCAAGAAATTTGTTTTCTATGGCATCGAAGGGGCAACAATAGGAGCCTATCCCCAAATGTTGCTATGAATAGTCGATTTTTTCAGTACATTTTAGACTTTATAATTATTGTCATCACACAAAGAGTTATCCCTGGGTAGTCTAACTACGATCCGTCCAGTAGCCTACACACATGCCCACCATGTGTATGAGAGATACAAAACATTTCATTAACATTGTACAAGTTTTTAACACCACCAGTTAAAGGGAATTGCCCCTACCCCTACCCTAGTTCCAACAAGCGTCCCAAAATGTGAAAAGATTTACGATAACCCAAATTTCACCACGCTAGCTGCGTGGCAATGTTTATGTACTATGTTTTTACTCATTTGCCGAAATTAATAGTAGCCATAGAATGTCCTTTGTGAATCCTGTTCGCCAAAAACATTTCACCACCAGGGATCAGTTAGTCTAGTCCATCAATCACTGCTATCCAGACCCAGTCAAGACGTCCGTCCAGGCTACAGACCTCTCCTCGACGATCAGCGCGGGCTCAGGTTGGCTGCAGGCGTTCGACACAACTTCGCAGCATGTCAGTGCCATTTCAGGGCTACTTGGCAAGGGCCACCGCTGCCATGTTGGAAGTTGCGAACGAACCGTGCCACAACTTTGGCAGGAAAAGCAGTTGCAACCCACTATCCGAGTGCCTGGAGAACCTGCATCCCACCTTCTATTGCCAGCTTCCCTCACTCATCATGGTCCACCACCCAACACTTGGGACATGGAAACATTAGTGTTCGGCATTATGCCAGAACAGCCGCCTCACCAAATAAGCAGGCTGGCTAAGTCTTGCCACCGCGCAGACGTGACCATAAGAGGCAGATCTCACATGGTGGGAAGCTGACACGAGGGCGACTTCCTTATTCATCTCCCCGTCCCATTGCACAGACCAGAGTTAAGACCTGTCTCGAGCTCATTGACTTTCGTGGTGTTGTTAAGACGGCACAATCACATCGTGCGCATGGCTGACACTTTTGCAGCTTCTGAAAGAGCTCGTGCGATTAACTTCCTATTTTGGAATGACCGAGCATTGACTAAGGCACTCTTGGCTAGGTTTCTATATGCCGATCTCTCATTCGCTCCAGAGAGCGCCCAATCATTTCCCCCGACCCTGCATAACCGGCGCGCAACTCGACTGATCACAACACCGCCATACACAGACAATGTCTCCCATTCGATTCTCGGCACAAGGCCTTTGGCAAATGGTCCTAGCGGAACAATGTGCTAGGTTCTGCGTACCACTTCTGATACAGGCATGGGATGCTCCTTATCTGGAAGGGCCCAGAACAGCACGAGGACAAGATCTGGTCATCTTCGGCCACGTGATCACCCAACAACACCTTGTACCCAGCCTCTGCTGCACTGCAGCGCATGCAGTGCAATTCGGGTGTCCTGCTTCTCTCCACTGCCGTGGACCTTCAGCTCCTTGCCCACCTTCCTCCCAGTCTCGGTCCCTTCGTGATCTGTACGCCAAGACCTACCCTCGGAGCACGTTCATCACCTAGAGCACATCGACTTTTCCCTTCTCAGTTTCTCCCTGCTTTCTTGGATTTCCAACTCCTCATTACCAGACGACTTGATTAGCTGAATTCGCCTTGTTGGGAAAGAATGCAGCACTGGCAGAGCAAGTTTCCTTCCACTGTGCAATGTTGTGGCCCCGGTGCGAATTTAGCTTCAGCTGAACTCCGAGATGATTTGCTAGTGCTCTTTGCACCTCTCCGTTTCATTTCTTCCATCAAAGGTTTCTATGATGTGAACGTTCCTTCTCGGGTACAACACTCGAAGACCAACCATCAACTGCGGTCTTACTCTGGCCTTCCATTCATGAACGAACTCCAGTTATGACTAGTATCGCTTCTCAGCTCCAGCTTTGTGGAAAACGTTTCGTTCCTTCCTCTCTCTAGTCTCTGTAACCACAGGCTATTCATCCAATGACAGTGGCTGATGCGCTCTGCACCAATAACTTAGCGGCGGAGAGTACAATCACCTCGTTTTTCCCAGACTCTTTCCTGGCATGGGTTTCGCATCTGTTACGTCATTTCCGCAGAGATCCACGCACATTATGCAATGACCATGGGCAGCCCAGGGTCGGCCACAAGACATCTCTTGTGTGCATATCATCCGGGATCTGAGCACACCGGCGGGATCATGTGCCCCCAAAAACAGGGCTGCCTGTCAAGCCTTGAGAAAAAAGCAATTTCTTTGGCCTGTCGCTTTTGCTAGGTTGGTTATTATCTTTCCGGATGGTTGGGAGTGAATGTTTTTCAAGTTCCTTTTATGTGCCATTCTTGTCAATGACACTGTGCACTGTTGGTGGATTTTGTCCTCCCAGGCGGTTTTCTTCTTGAAATATTCCTGTATATCCTCCTCCTCCTACCGTGCGATGCCGCCCGCAGGAGGTCATTCGGGCCACTACCACATTCCAGGGAAGGCAACCAGTACGACGGTCGACAGCTGACGAAACTCGAACACTTTTTAACCTTACCGCCTTTTGGCTTACAGTCGGCCTCCCCTCAAGTTTCCCTTCTGCCGCCGGCGTCTCATGCTACGGCGTCCCTGGCAGGCCACCCGCCAAGCCCTACAAGTTAACCCACGGGCACTACACGCCTCGATCGTACCTAAGGCGCTCTTCGAATCTACCGTATGCCACGCCCAGTTCACCTCCACTGACCTGAACGCAGGGTCCCGCACCCCCCCCGTCCACGGTCACGCTCTTCTCATCACACAGAGATCCACCAAAGTGCACATCGTGGCTAACCACCTCCCCTGCTCACAAGCCGCCCTCATCCACCCTCACCGGCGCCCCATTTCCTGCCTACCTACGAGGTTTGACTCGTCAGCTCCATCAGTCGGCTGGAACTGGTTACAAGACTCACCATAGGTCGCCTTCTCAACACACGCTCTCAGCCCCAACACTCCTGGCAACCCTCCAAAGCGCTTTCAAGCCCACTATATTTCCCACCAACCTCCAGAAACGAGCTTCTAGCTTCCGTAAAGTGAAACCCACTAACCCCGTTATACTACACCCAGTACTGTGCAGTCTCGATCATCCCCAATCATCATCGCACCAGCATCCACATCGCTACCACACAAACCCTGGGCCCACCACTAACATCTCCAAACACCACAACCTTAACACACACCCGCTAATCTGCCACCTGCACTCCCCTATCTACCTCTCCACTCACTTATACATAATACGTTCCTTACAGACTAGCTAGACTACGTCCCTCTTACAATCAAAGTCTCACGCTCCAATTCGAAAATCATCCCAAGCCTAAACTCACTCATCCCTAAAGGCGTTACAACTCCATAGCATGATCTAATCCCCTATCCCATAACGTACGGCAGCTAAATGCACCGCCTCCTAGCTGCCTACCCCAGTAGTGGCTCTCTCCGGGCCCTCCTACAACCGCAAATCACTCCTTGATTCGATTCATTTATCTACAACCAACTAGCTCTCGTATACCACCTCTCCAGGTGTCTGTGTGTCGCCTTTACGAACTCACAGCTCACGCTCTTATCCGACTCATGCACCTTCACGCTACCTTCTCTCTGGACTCCGGCCGTCTGATCCAATGTACAGGGCCAGATCACCCCATTCCGATTCCAACCCACCCCCATACTCAACCTGCCCCAAACATAATCTCCACTCGAGCGTCCCACCAACATGGGCGTGGTGGTCTAAACCCAGACTGCGTGAATCCTCCTGACTACATGCACCTCGTCCGACCGCGACGATCCCGCCCTATCACACCCCGATGCGATCAGACGCTGCATCCCCGCAATCGACCTGGCTGTACTTCGGGTCTGTGCTCACACGACGACCATCCGCTCGCTGGTCCCTCACGTCGCCCAATACACTACAAGCCCACCCCGTCGTCCCTCCGCCCGCCCGTTCACACCACACCTTGCTTCATGGACTTCCACTCATCACACTTCACATTCACACCGGAGACCAGCGCATCTCACGCTGCGACCGACCATCCCTCACACAGAACTACACACACAGTCGTCCCACCACCCTCCACTCACACACCAACTTCACCTCCCATACAGGATGCTCTCACACACCAGCGCAAACACGCATGCTCCGCACGCACTCGCACACACACCCATCGGCTGCACAACCACATGATGCCCCAAGGTTCCGACATCCTCTATACTCCCAACTACACGGCTTCAGCCTCCAACAGCATCTTCCTTCAAAACCACGTTTCCAGAGCGAACTCGCCGTGGTCGATCCACTCAAGCTATCTCCTCCCGTCCTAGCGGAGTCCTCTCGCACCGTACACACCGCGTCACCTCTACTCCACATTTCCAGACTCCTCTGTTTGGTGTGCACCCCAATCATATCGCACGTCCTCACCCTCTATAGATTTTCTTTCCCGCATTAAATCTATAGTTCGTTCAGATTATTTATTTCATAGTATAATTATCATCACTCTAATTTTCAACATTTACACTTCTCTTCAGTTCAATATCAATCAATATATAATTTTCTTCTCCCACTCTTCCGCATGCCCCTCATTCCAATCTGCTCTCTGCCAGCCCTACATCAAACATCGACCATCGCCTTCCCCCCAGCTCTCCCATCTTTTTGACACAAGTTGACATCTTTCCTTTCAATGCTGCCTCCGCCTAATCAACCTTATCTCTACTTAACCGCGTGCCACCTTCCTTCATTCCTCTCAATGTTTCAAGTTTAGTCATTGAAAATCTCATCCTCATACGCTTATTTCAGCCATCTTATAACGCTTCCTTTTTATACCTGTCCTATCTCTATATCTATATCATTCTGCTTCCTTTTCACGAATGTTGTGTATCACCTCTTCGCACTCAGCTCTAATTCTCAATTGGTCAACCTCGCTATCTGCCTTTTTCTATATCCTCACCCAGATCTTCCCTACCAATCTCAAGTAATCGACTCTACATCCCTATCTCCCTTGCACTCTACGATGCTCGCTACAATCCTGATCTCCAACTATGTGTTCCTAGTCTCCTTCTCTCATACTCTCAGTTTCTATCCCGCGCTTCATCATTTCTGTACCTCATCTCACTTCCATAACTGCCTTTATCTGCTAATTTTGATCCTTCCTATACTCCCTTACACTATTCATTTCCTTATCCCACTGTCTGTATGTCGTATTACCTCTATACTAAAACATATTCCATTTCTCTTTCGTCCTTTCAATCCACTTCACATCTTAGTAATTCTGTTTCTATCGTGTTCTGTATAATCAGTTATCTTCTCAAATCTTTTCATAGCATCACACTACCACCTTTGCTATATTCAATGTCCTCTTCCATTTTTTCTTTCGGGGGTTAGCTCTATTCAGTTTACCCAGTCCTTCCTTTCCTTTATTTATCTCATCTCATCCAGGACTATACCTAGCTACTTCTACATTTCAAACCATATCTCACATCATTTCCACCCCCACTAACCTCCCTTATTACACTCTCCGACACATCTCTCCCTTCTACCGTCACGTTCTCAACCTTCTTACATTCCTCGCTCTCCAAGAAACCATCTGTTTCGGCCATCTACTCTGCGTACTCCCGAAACTATTTTATCCCGCTTCACCGCGGTGCTGACAACTTCACCTTCCACCTCGATTCCACTCCCATCCAAACGTCACGCTCATACGCACATTACTCTTCTATCTAATGCCCGCGCATGCTCATCCATGCTGTTCACCTGATTCATTTATGCTCATTCATTTCTTTTGATAATTATCTCCATTGAGTCTTCCATGCCTCTTCAGGCTAATTTTTACATTCCACCCATTCTAGTGTTTCCATCATTTCGTCATCCTTATTTCGTTCATTTAGTCATGCGCTCCTGCTTCCTCAAAACTTCCCCAACCTGTTGAATTCACCCACGCCGCGGATCGAATCGCTCGTTATGAGGCTGCAGCGTATTTTCATGAGCATGTCCGCAGGAACATTTACGAGGAAGAAGATATTTTATTTAACATAACGGCCGCTGGCCCGCACAATTTCAGCTCTGATAATGAGGACGCACAATGTGCCAAGTCTACCTACCAAAAGATTCTATTCACTATTCAGCACCTATATCCTACTACCAACCGGTCGGCCGCCTCTATTAACCATCAGCCCGTGTCTAGGGAAAATTAACAACTCTTTTATGTCACATAGGTATATGCCAATCTAGTAGTATCCTCTCCGACTCACCAGGATCCAGCAGGATAGCGAGAACGAAAATTGAAATACAACACGCTCATACACCTAGACAATTCTCAGGATTATCTCTACAGCCCGCCGGTAAACATGTGCCAGCTCAATAAGATTTGTCCACTTCTGACCTCAGAATCTGCGACTCCACCACTTCTACTGAGCTCAGAAAAACTCGTACAATGCACTCGACCTCGTCCAACGCACGCTACAGACGTACCTTTTCGACCTCACCTACACTCCCCAGCGCAATCCCGCCAGATAACAAAGGGAATCTTGCCCACAAAGCACATGGATCAAGAACCTAAGTACACATCTCTCCCCTAACCCCTGGACCTCCGCCCACAGATACCCCAACTTCCAATACGCTACAAGGCCTAACCTGCAAACTAAAGTATACAGAAATAAGGACCGACTCCCATTGTGATCCTCCCGCTTCACCTACAAAGCTTCGGTTCAGATTGAATATAACGATTCTCCAAGCATCCGTGCCACTACAACCCACTATATTGGAGAACAACATGAACTCGAAAGACGCACACACGACCAGAATAATTCTATCCAACTACGTTATTCTAGCAACTACACGAATAGCAAACAAACAACAAATAATAACAGACGAGTAATAGAAACTAAAATTCAAACACTTTGACTATTACGTGACGCCACAGCTCCTACGAACACTGACACTCTGTATCCTTGTCACCTTACAAACACGCCGCACACACATCACACTTAACAAAAAAAAACACCCCCCAAACAAAGGTAAATCCCGTGCCGCCGCAAACCGCGTCAGCCCAGCAACCGTTAGACACCTCAACCAGAACAGTTTTCATCTAACCCCCAATCCTTACCTGCCAGGATAGAATGTCCACCCCGACCATCAGCTCATTCAGATCCATCTCCTGCAGAAACTTGCAACACCGTCCTTCGCATCCCCCCCTACACCTGCTACTCCTCCATGCACGCGTACCCCCCCACAAGCCCCCTCGCCACGTCTCGCACCTCTCGCAGCACCGAAAAGTATTGATTCCTGAGAATAGAGCTCTCGAAATCTCCCGCCACTCGGAACAACACTCACACGACCTCGTCGCGACCCTCCCCACATCACGCTCTCCAATACCCCTCAAGCTCTCTATCTGCGCACTCCACATTGCTGTTCTCTCCTTAGCCGTGTTCTGGGTGAATTCCTCGTCCCACTCTGTGATCTCCGACTCCGACTCCCCCAAAAACATCTTCACACAGCTCAGATCCCCAACTTCTCACCATCTTGCCTTCGGCCACGACTTCGACCCGCTCACTCACCCCCACGATACGACCAGAGAACGCCACACTCAGCTCCTTAAATCGACTAACTCAAGCAGCAGAATGCATTTAGAATCTCTATCGAAGAAGACGTCTACCCGGACACGCTCGACGACTATTAATACGAATGCAAAAAATAGTCTTATTTATCACACAGCATCCTAAATTTGCGAGATAGCTCCTATTTTCACACGCACTAGAAGCCTACCCATCGCACCCACTTCTATGATGAATCAATGATGACATTCCATAGCACAATATCACCTGGCAAAACCTGCGCCCAACCACCTCTGTATCCTGAACCCTCCTCCTTCATGCGACTCGGTTAATCCCCACATGTAGAAGCTGACACTCACATCAGACAACGAACAGGGAGCAGATTACTCCACACAGTGTAGCCGCCATGCACATTGCTCCTAATATATACGAAAATGACGTACTATGGTATCCCGCATACGACCCTGTCTTCCCCCTATGACAGATAGAGTACGCAGTTTGGCATGACCTGTCTAATTATTTTAGTCTAGTAACAACTTATTCATAATCCAGCCTGAATAATACTGTTATCTTCTTTCACTTCCATTCAACCCCATTGAATGATCTTTACATTCTGGGAAACAGCTGCCAACACCGAAAATATAATTATTTACTTGGTTGGTTACTTTTAATTATGGAACGTGGAACACAATTAACC
>JAXMNL010000636.1:10807-23694 GCA_035128595.1 Eptatretus atami
AAATGACGAAATCCCCTTCCTCACAATAGCAATACCCACCATAACAAATTCCAAATCCTCCATAACTACTCTGAAACAACAAACCATCCAACAACCTTCCAAAAACCCACAAACCATGCCAAACAGCCAATCTGTATACAAAACAAACACAAAAAAAAAAATAAAAAATAACTATACAACAATCCAAACGAAAATATATTTGGTTAAGTCACTACCACGAAAACAAAATAAATATCAAACCATAAAAAAACAAAAAAGATACAGACAATCTTACACACAGAATTCCAAATACCATAAAATCCCCCCAAAAATACCAAGATAAACATCACACCAATGAAAATACCATTCCTGTCTCGAAAAACCTCCTCCACCTACAAATCAATCATGCTAAAATAAAAAAAAAAATACACTCAAAACCAACACCATACCAAACCATAATACCAACACCCAAAATACATCACCATATAAACAAAATCATCACAATACCCATATAAAAACCAACAAAGCCACCCCACCCCTTTATACAAGCTTAAAAAAACTCCTAATAAAAAGTAAAACACAAACTCCAAATAAGAAACAAAATTATAATGAACAGAACAAACGGCAAACCAAATAGCCGCAAAACAAAAAAACAAACACTACATAAAACAGGCCGGCCAGTCAACAACAAAAACAGCGCACACACCCCAACATCTTTACCTACGACCAAAAGAAACTTAATAAACTTTAAAACAACAGAAAACAAAACCATTAATACAACGACCACACACCTCTCCACATCACCACACCAAAAAAACGAAAAAAAAACGAGAATCAAACAACACGAGACAACAACAACACCACACGAGCACATAATGACCCCCAAAAGATAAACACAGAAATAATATTAATATATAAATATATATAAATCGGTAGACAAAAATAAAAAAAACAGTAAACAAAAAAAAAAACTCACCAAAACGAACAGGGGCACCACGCACCGTCACCCCGCAGCCAGACCCCCCCGTCAACCACACCTGTCCCACTCTAACTCCAAAAAAATTTTCAAGTACGTAATCCAAAAACTCTGAAGATAGGTATCAGACTGTCACGGTGTCGCACATAAACGTAACATTCCAACTAAACTAGGTACACCCATGCAACATAACCAGGAATAACTGTTTATCACTGTAGTAGCCCAAAATTGTCTGTAAAGCACGAATACCTTCTGATCGAGACCGCTATAGTGCTCACCTTGCGCTCTACTAATAGCATTACAAATATGATACAGAATTCATATATGCTTAAAATATTGCATATAAAGAACTATCACTTACATGCTTAATAAAAACGAATTCAATTACTCTCGACGAGTCTTTTATAAGACCAATACAAGTTATAAACAGCCGACCAAAAATTGGAGTGCTTTGCACACCAACTCCTGGTTTAATAATGAGGCATCATCCTTGTAGAAACTAGACTTCCAAACCCTTAAATAAAAACCATGAAGTGCATATGCCAAAATATCTTCCTTTGGGCGATGTCACACTCTATTCAACTAGTTTTGGGCAATCATGTATAGTCCCTGGTATAATGCAGCAAAACCCTACCATTTAAACCTACTCAAATGGTTTAACAGCCCCAACTATCCGAGTCCTTGTATAAGAGTCGGCCAGACTTTTTTCGAGAAGAATGTATTATCATTCGTTGCTGAATGCTTTATACCCTAACATGTATAGTCACTTTCTGGACCTGAGGCACCAATCCTATCCATGGTATTTGAACAGACACTGTCCGATCAAGTAAATAAAAACATATGCCCGTCTCTCCTTCTTTTGTCTCTCTTCCACGCTTTGATATTAACACTTTCTTGTTTCGATAAGTTCACCGTACTCAAAAAATACCATTCTTCTCCCCGTTTCGCAGCCCAATTGATTCGGGTGCAGAAACACGACAAACATATACTTCCTTAAATTTTTTTCTACGTGTTACTGCTATTCTGTCAACACACCACACAAAAATAACCCAGTAGTATACGAACAAACCTGTATCGAGCATCGTACTGAAGCAGATATAATAAAGACTTAATGCCAAGGGTATTAATGTATGGTTGCAATTGCCTTACTCCAGCAGTAGTCTATGCAGGAAAGATGGAATGTTGTCATCTCCAAAGTATGCCGCCACATATCTTCGGCAACTACTCTTCTGAAGGAATGACCCACCAGCTCTATAACAAACGTCCATTCACCACTACATACGATGCAGATCTGCCTATCCTGTTATCACGTCCAATCCAGACACACACACACACAACACAAACATAAATAAGATTATACACCACATGTCCTAGGCGAACCACAATGGAAAACATACCCACATCACAGTTTATAGCTGTGTAAGATTCAAACAGCTTCGACAGCTACCATAATAATGGTTAACACTACCCTGATATACTTATTACCACATCATACAAATAGACGACTAAAAATATTAATATATCACAACATCTAAAGATCTATATATATATACAAATAATCACCCTACACATACTTTTATCATTCATATACATACATATGTTATGTATGTTGCGCTTGTCTCAACCGCATAGCCGCACCACAAACAAAAATATGTCCCCACCTAATATTCCATCTCCAAGCCTTAGACGGTAGATAATGTCCGAACTTCCTTTTGTTAGCGGCGACAATCATAACAGCATGCATTGCAGATCCCAGACAACGATACCTACTGCAATGCATATTCACTATATTCTCACTTCGTCCCTACTACTTCGTTTTTAAACTATATATCGAGGTAAAATCTGCCCCATGATGCCTTTTTTTGAGGTGTGCCCTCGGAGCCACCGCGCTGCAACACCGCTGCGGCAGGGAACGAAGACACCTGCAGTGCCAATGTGCAAAGTGTCACCACCTCCCCCAACCCGCCCCAAAAAACGCAACGTGCACGATCATACAGTCACTTTGCAGTTGATTACGACTCGAGCTTCCGATTATCGGGGGAAGATTCCGGTATGCATTAAAATGCATACGAATGATACCTTCTTAAAAGAGCTGCACGAATGCATGGGTTTTTCACAAACACAGGAACACATCCAGCACGACGCCCACCTGCACGAAATGCCGCGTCGCGAGGACCGATTAAAGCGACATCACGCCAATATAAACCTGACCGGCGGATATGGGAGAAACAGACATAAGACCCGCAACAAGAAACTCAATGTGCGGATAAAAGTGTGCGTTCCGTCAACCAAAGTATCCTACCCATATCAGTGATCGCCCGCAACATGACTTAGCCGCAGTTCGATACGAACGCGCCAGCGCTACCACTATCGTCACCATGACAAACGAAACCAGCCTCGAACGATGGCAATATGCCTACCGCCAAGCCGACACTACCCGCTACAACCGGAACCATGCATGGACTCATCACTTCATATCCTTACCTTTCAAACCCCTCCACGCTGGCCACCAAGTGTTTGCATCCAACCGATGCTGCAACGATCCTTTCTCGCTCTACCCGCGCACGCTCACCGCATCGACCGATGGTATAAAAGAGAAGCGATTCACGGACACGACCGTGTCCACGCCTCCCAACCCGTTGCAATCGCGCGAGCCCAGGCACATTATTCGCCGCTTTCATTGCACACGAGACGCCTGCGGCCCTCGGCCAGTCGCCAGGCGACGGAGCCCCGGCTTTGCAGGATGAGCGCGTTGCCAATTTTGTGTGCATTCGTGTCATGTCGTGGAAGTCAGAGCTCGAATATTGCCGAGTTCTGACGCCATAGACCTTGCCTACGAACACAAAGTGAGCAGGCTTTCCGCCAAAACTTAGCGGGCACATAAGACCACGGGCTCAGCGCCCGCTTCAGGCGCACCCCGATATCCCCGTAACACTGACGTTTCGCTTCGAGTGCACCCCTCGCCCCCTCCACCACCCCTATAGAGTCTACACTATGAACCTGAAGAACACATTCGCCCACCTCACAAAAGCCCACCAAAAACTCTTCAAAATAAGAACCCTTTTTTATAAACGTACCTATTACAAACCCCAAAAAGGACCTCTCCAAACCTCAAACAAGACACCTCTCCAACAACGTCATTAAACACACCCCCCCAAGAACCTCAAGAAGACTTACTCCTCCGAAAAGACTCCAACGGAATTTAAGGACCCTCATCAACGGAGGTGCCTCTCCTCCTCTACACACACCTACGACCTTCTCCACCTCATGACATACTCAGACACGATCTACGGCCCACCCTTCCGGAAGGCTCTCTTAAGCCCCCTCGCCACGGAACACATTCTCCACGTCTTCATAACAAGCCGGTATTACCGACGAAGCAATCTACCCATAACAAACCACCATCAATGTGTCACACACGTTCAGGCAAAGAGTTACCCCGGGAACACAATGCCACCCATCCCCACCAACACACACTCAAGAACTACTTTCACTCTCCAAAATCCACCCCATACAACCAAACAAATAATCAATATCACTCACCTCATCAAATATTACTCAAATAATAATAAAATATAATAAAATAAAATATAAATAATACACATTTTCTTAAAAACCCACTCCTCCACAATCACCAACAATATTCCTACATACTCAAACTACCTTCCATCACTTAAATACAAAACACCTTATCCCATCCCATTCATTTATGACTATCAACACAAAACCCCACCAAAAACAATCAACATACACCCACAAAAACATAAACACACCAACTCTCAATAAATATAAATTATAAATAAAAAATCTCCCCCCCCCCCCTCATAAATAATAAAGTCACAGACCCACCTCCAAAACATCCCCAAAACCAACCCCCTCAACCAATTCCAACCACTACCACACCACAATACCAACACATAAAATCCTCAAAAACCACAACAACCACCCAACCTCCACTTACAAAAAACTCCACACCCTCCTCACCCACAACACCACACCCAACCACCTTCCAACAACTCACCACATCCAACCCCCACCAAGTCACTACTCACCACTCCAACACAACAAACAACCTCAACCACCTCCACCAACAAACAATACCTCATACCCCATACCCTCCACTATCTCACTCCTTCACCCACACCAACCACATAAATCCCTCCCAACACATCCTACCAAATTCAAAACCATCCCCTCCCCTCAACCACCCCACTACAAAAAAAAACCTCCATCTCCGCCCCCGCATACCACTACCCTTTAAACAAAGCCAAACCAACAGCGCCAACTCCATACATACCAACAACCAACACGCCACAAACCCTCCACCTTCTACCTACCCCAAATCCCACACTCACACCAAACCTCCTTCATAAGCCACATTCACCTCCCACCACACACCAAAAAACACCCACCCCTCCTCCACCCTCCAAAATTATCAACACCAGCCAAAACATACCACCTCAACTCCGCACGCTCCAAAACTCCTCTGTTATCATTAACATAAAAAAAATATTCATAACCCACTCCGAAAAAATTAAATTGCCACACACATTCAATCGAAGTGTCCTACTACATAATATAAAAACCCCTAATCCACATCCCCCTCAAATACCACTACTTCACGCCTTCAATTTCACTTCCGCAAACATACAACCGAAATAACCAAAAACAACCTCACGCATCGCCGCCCCACCAAAAAAATAACCCAAACAGCCCCACCCCAAAAACTATGCACCACAATAAAAAACAATCAACAACACTCACTAAATTCCCCATAACCCCAACACCAGACTCATCTTACACCAATTCCGCATCCAGAACCAATACCCCCATCTAACCACCGACCCCCCAACAACAAAAACATAATATATAATAGATAAACCACAAAAACCAAAAATAACATGAAAACGAAAAACAAACAAACTACAAAAACCAATAGATCCAAAAAAACCATCCATCAAAACATACACCAACCATTGAATAAACAAAACAAAAATTCAAAACTACACACACCCTAAAACATCAAAACCCAGACAAACACAACATCAACACTTAGCACAAGATCAAACAAAACCAGACAACGCAACGCAAACCAAACACAACCAGCACGCCACACAAATAAACAAACCAAAACCAAATAAACCACCCCCAGACCCAACACCCAGGACCCCGCAAAAAAACCAACAAAATCTGGAGGAACTAAACGTTGGTGGAAGCGGCCAAGGAACGCTGCAAACCCTCCTTGGCAATTCAGATGCTGAGACAGCGGTGGAAGTGATCTTGAGGGAATGGAATGGTTTTGATTGTTCAGCTTGGAGTTCGTTGGATAAAAATTTAATTAATCTCCACTAAAAAGAATCGCAACGCCACGCCTTATTCTCCCATGAGACAAAGGAAGATTCAACTACAACATATACTTAATGACATAACTGACTTTTGGACATCTGTTATGTTGAATGGGCAAATGTTCCAATCCGTAAACAATATAATATATATATATATTAATTATATATATATTATATATATTATATATATATATATAATATATATATATGTATGTATATTATGCAGCGCCGGTCCGGTGATGAGAATACCGCCTAGGGGAAGTACTCTCTCCCACCAGACTCCCGAATGATAGGCCGTCCTCACGGACAACTCCGTGACCGCGTCGCTTAACGACCTGACGCCAATACCTCCAACCGCATAGTAGCGTCTTTTGTCTGAACCAATTTAACCAATAACCAACACGAGTTGTAGGTATCTGGAAACCACGCCTCGCACTCTTGTTCAACCGGGTCACTCTACCACTGCGGTACGTTCCAACTACCGACTACAACTCCTGTTCGTGCATGATGAACTCAAAGCCGGCCGTCTAGGGAATGAGCAATTAATGAAACAAAGACCCGGCCTAAAAACTCAGATCCAACCATGCTGACCAATGAAAAAAAACCGGAAACAGCTGGAAACATTCTTACAAGATTATTTATTTAATAAACAAGGAAATTTATGTGCAACAGAACATTTATTGGTGTTATGCTAGGCGAAGAAGAAGATTGTGCGACAATTACAGCAACTTATAAAGAAACACAAGCAACTTACGCGGAATTATACAGGCAAGATTACATATGATCGAAAACACTTTATACAGTTTCTACTATTAGACTGCACCACATACTCAACACACACTCGGATAAAATAACCCAGTTAAGCAAAACTTTCAGCCAGGAGGGAGCGAGTTGAGGTCCAGTCTTTCGAGTTACCTGAAGTCTCTGAAAAGAATCTCCTGTGCGCACCTGCCAACAGTCTCGTGCAGTCAGTCCAAGACTGCCCGTGAATTCAGGTCTGATGCAGTAGCCGATGGCCGGGACCAGTAGTCGCCGTCGCGAGAACGTGAGCAGAGCCAAGTAGCGTTTAACCCCTTCATTTTCCAACAACTCCGCCTCCACACAAACAACGACCCCCAAATAACTAACGAACGACCCCAAAGAAACTAAATCGAATGACCCCATCAAAGATTAACTCAAGACATGAGATATCAACTCCAGGTTTATATAGCACTCTCCCTCACCACGCTGAGGACCTATAAACAACACCACCTGATCCGCACACTATGATTGACAGCGCATCTGGTACTAGCCCGCCTAGACGAGCCCCAGATCTTCCCCAGACACTGCCAAGACCCAGAAACACCTACCAAACATCGTCCAGTTTTGGGAAGCTCATGATAGCTGAAAGACAAACATGACCGGCATCCAGCCGACCACTGCGTATGTTTCAGAGCGAGCGAAAGAACATGAACAGCACCGATGAAAACTTAGCCACGACAAAAACGAGTCTCTATACAACAGCGAGAAAACGACAACTTCGGCGATGTTCACACAACACGAGGGACATAGTGGCATACGCCTAGTAGCGCCATGAACTGAGGCTGACACACAAACCAGGATCCAAGATAGTAAACAACCTACCACGGAATAAAAATTTTATAAAACCCTAGCTAAAAAAAGAAACCATCAACAACCCACAACCCCTCAATTATGCCACTAAACACCACCAGGAGAAAAGATCTAGAATCACACAAACATCTATCACTTGAACCCCCCGGTACATACCATAACTTATCAGATAAAATCACCTGTAGTTGAACGCATTACTGATTCCATAAAGAACCTAAACAATAATGAATAAAAATATAAAAAAAACAAAGGCTCAAGGAGAGGAGACATAATATGTTGACCAAGAAAGAAGAAGTAAAAACAACACTGAAACCCAAAAGAATAATCGATTCTTTGTCAAAATCTTAACGGGTATTGAAAGAATACTTATATTCCGATCAGCCTCCTTATTTATAATTCTTATTCAACTATAGATGTTTTAACTCTCATGTACAACATACACCCCATGGCCAAATTATCGTGACCCAGCTGTCTCCGACGACCTACCAAAACCAGCAAAGCCCCTCCAACATTCTCGTTCCAAAATCACCTCATTAAATAAACATCACAAGTTGATCCTACAACCCATTTCTCAACACCATCCTTCACCCTCCGGAAGGCCCACTAAAATTTAGAACAAACATCTCCTGCCCCGGAAATTTGCCTCCCCAAAAGACTTAATCATGAAGGTCCAGACCCCCCCACACCCAAACAACTTTTTATGTCTTCTGACGAAATACGATCTCCCCTAACATCAGAACCGTCCCTAAATTCACTAAATCTCATCCCCAAAAACATCATCCCAACGGTTAGATTAGGGTTCTCGAGCCCCACAGTACAATATACTATCTCCCAATAAAAATAATCATATAAAAAACAAAACACACTCTGATGATAGGACACCCTCCCTTAATAACATGGGCCTTCCATGACATAAACAGGAAATTAGCACACTCCCCTAAACTGCCACAAGTGAAAGCCCAAACGTCTAGAAAATGCTCACTTTGAATGCTGCACGCCCGAAGCATTAATTAATTCACCATCCAACCGCTGAGCTAAAGGGCCCAAACGCTGCAAAATGAAAAAACCTAAACCGTTAAACCATCCAACAAATCACATTATTCCTCCTCCATCACAAACTACATTCCGATTCCACTAGCAATCTTCTCACACACCGCAACCCACCGCCACAACACTGAACGAAAAAGAATCCAAAAAATTATAAAACAAAAGAAAAACCTCCCCAACACCTAAACAATCAGCCTTCCCTAAAAAAGGCTATCTACGCCAACCCAGCATACACCCTCACAAAGAGAACTGCCAGTATTCGACAAATATATTGTGACCACCCAATTCATTCCCAAAGCAACACCACAGCCAAAATCCACTGCTCCAGGAGTCCACAAAACAGACCGATGGTGAGCTTACACCACGTCCAGCCCGCACGCTATCACATACGCTGCATGAGTTCAGCCATATTTGTGTGGGTTCTTTTCCCCATGGGGGAAATCAACCATTTCACCTGATAGCTCCTGAACAAACCACTGTTTGATGTAACGATATAGCTAACCACAGCTCACAATTTGCCCCAACTACGATATGAGAACTCTTGCAAACCACCCAAATAGACATACAATTATTTCACCGCTACACGGCACACTCGATTTCAGCACTCCGGCGACCACCCACCACCCTGACCAAACACTGGAAATACCCGTTCTGAAAAAAGCTCCTAAGATAAGAGCCCACACTACATGGCTGACTATTATATACAACAACTGCAACGATAAATCCACAAATTCACCACCCCCAAATGAACGACACCCCACTACAGCTGAACCAACCCGCAGCAAATAAAAGCATCCAATCCGGCAGCAAATAATTACGAAAAACAAGACATCAAATTAGAAGTGACATTACCCGACACCCGACGCAGCAACCAACCCCCCGTTCGAAAGTCACTATGAGCACTCCAAGTATGACTATTACTAACGGCCAAGTAAGTACATCTGGAACTCAATGCTGTACTTAACTTTTTACAACCTTCAGACAATGGCGAGACAACGAGAAACAAGAGAAAACTCCCCCGCGAATGTCTGAAATATCAATAAACCACCACACACTTGGACGATGAGCGTATCTCTATACTTTATAAACTACATAGAATAGAACACGATAATGACAACTAACTCTATCGTAGCAAACACCACGCTAATGACCCACCTAACGTATAATGACCGCATTCCGGCAGACGATCACACCACCACACCATCATACAGCTATGACACAAAATAACTACATACGGCGCTAATCCTGCCCCCAATCCAACAAAATAAACCTAGATAGACATACACAACATATAAACAGTAAATCCAAACAGAACTACCCAACCACACTTAATCACGCGCCAAAATACTCAGCCCACCCTCCATCACCCCCTACTTAATACCCAATTATAATATATACTAACAAACACACCCGCCCAATGATAAAGTAACACAATAATACCATCGCAGAACTGTAAACTATAATACCTTATAAAAATACATATAGCAGAATATAAATACTTACTATACTATATCCAATATCTACTATCACTACCATATATACACATAACCATACAGTATCTTCACTCAAACGTCAAAACCTGCCCACCAGCCCATTTAGTAACACTTTCATATAGTCAAGCCCTTTAGATCTGTAAATCATACTCACCCAACACAACCTACACCTAATCAAACCCAACTAACTAGTCCCCTACAACACAACCAAACACGGCCCCCTGAAAAGCACGTAATAAAACGTTGGCACATTAAGCTATGCAACTGTTAGTGTGAAAAATGTTAGAGACACATCATGAAATCTCGAACACGTATCCCCTCCAGTGAACTGTCAACTGTTCACATACACTCGAATTGAGTTCTTGGGTTCGAGTCCCCAAAACTGACACCATGCAGCCGCAAAAAAGTAAAATCAGAAAAATATTATATTCCCCACCACCTAACACTACCCCAGACCCCAGGAAACCCCATAAATGTAATACTAAAGTCTCCTTGTGTTAATGCCACTAGCCTAAAAAACACAAAAAGAACATCCACCATAAACCTATAGACCAAGTATCTCAAGATAAAATGTACTTGCATGCATTATTTCAGACCAAAGAACCTGGGAACAAACTAACCCTTCATTCCTTATAGCATGTTGACTAAATTGGCTAGAGAAGAAAATAATTGTCACGAAATACATGAAAAGTTTTAGAATATTTTATATAAAGAAAACACAACAAACTCTGGCAACAAGCAAGCAACCCATTTCCATAAAACGCCCAAACTCTATCGTAAAGTATAATGATAAAAAGACCATGAATGCTTGTAGCACCGATCTAAGCACCATCCCTTATTGATAGCTATCGAGTCAAAGCTGAACAACAGATCATTTAAATTTATTCTGACCATAAAAAATAAATAAAATATGGATAGAACAAACAGTAAGTAAATAACAAATCTGCCAACATTAAAATAAGAACATCACACAACCTGACCCTTTTATGTAAAGAGACAAACCATGCAAAAAGCCTCATATCATAGTAAACACATATAGCATTCCCACTCCAATAAAAAACCTCCCTTAATTTTATAAAAGTATTATATTCCCAGAACCCCAAATTAACCAACAATTCTTCAAACATCCACTAATGACTGTAATTACCCTATGTCAGAAAAATTCCTTCCACCTCAACAAACCCGCAATAAAATACACCCCAATTGCAACAGTCGCCAAGAAACTGTAACTGCTGCTCCATTCACACACAAATTGTTAAACCCCTAAACCAGTCCATTTTAATTATATACACAAGGCACTTCAAAACTATCTCACATATCCGCAACCGCCCCCTAGCCGCATAACAAGACTGTTTCATCCGCCCGCACGTGCAAACCAAGAGAGCACCCTGTAAAATCACCTCTCTCCTGCATCTTACATACACAAGGACGCCCACAATATAAATACTCACCAAATAGCCTGCTTCACATCACGAAAAATACTATCTTCCCGCCAAGCTGATATTCCACAGCACCATATGAACATTGCTCATACCAGATTTTTTAGACCTAGCTTCATCTGCGTCCCCACTAGTTGAACAAACCACCAGCTTGCCCCCCACAAACCCCATGTTCCCCTCCATCGGAACATTCCCCCACTTTTCTTAATCCCCCACGCAACACATAGATCTAGTCCTGTGCAATAAACTAGACCACAATTATTCCTTTGTGTGCGGATAACTCATCCAATCATCCTCCTCTTCATCTTCCACCTCATCATTATGTTCATCAGGATCAAATTCCAATAGTGACTGTCCACCTAACAAGAGACTGATAAACATATACACACTTGGTGGAACACAATCTATTGCTGCCTCTTCGCTTACATCTACTCCATTGTACTGAAGGGTGAGACAGTATATTCTACATCGTAGTTTTTAAGTGAAACATTGAATCTATGGAGAGCAAAGTTCATATTCTGGGGGTTTGAGAGACAGGTGAATAGGTTGTCGCAAACTCATCAATCCATAATCCTGATCGAATTTGACCATTCACAGGAGATGGGATTATTTGGTGGAATGTTGTATCAGGCAAGTAAGTAGTTTGTGTTTGTTTTACAGCACATAGGCATGTTAGTTGTCATGCTAGTAGCAAATAAATTCACAGACACATTTGACAATGATAGGTGACAAACTTTTCTGTTTGAATTCTGTTGGGGCGGCCTCCCCCCCTTGTCCCAATGAAAGGGAAAAGAAAATAAAATTCTTGGAATTTCGATGCCTGCTTCATCTGCCAATTTTTTGTAGTGCAGCCAAACTTGTTCTAGCTGCAAAACATGACCTTCATCCGCTGAGTGCCTCAATTCCTGCCCAAGCCAGACCATGGCTAAATCAAAAGACATTTTCAACTTTAGCTTTGGCGCTGGCTCTCATAAACGTCTTCAGGCAATTTGGATGG